>SNQJ01S0098547.1:27190-41701 GCA_010110895.2 Picea sitchensis | reverse complement strand
TTTTCTTCTAAGGAAATAAACCCATGTGTATCTCATGCAATCATCAATAAATAACATAAAGTAAAATGCACCTCCTAAATACCTAGTCTGCATAGGCCCACAAACATCAGTATGCACAAGATCTAATGCATCTCTCTTTTTCCTATCAGGATTAGAGGGGAATTCATCTATGTGCGTCTTTCCTAATGCACATCCATCACAAGCAACATTCTCATTCTTTAATATGGGAAGTCCTTCAACCATATTTTGTTTATGTAATAATAATAAATCAGGATGATTGATGTGGACATACCTTTGATGCCAAAGACTCTCTATTGGCATAGTTGCAGAAGTCAGTGCGTGATGTGTTTTGTTGGTAACATCCAGTTTGTATAGTCCTCCTACTCTGACTCCCATTGCAACAGTTTTGAATTGGTCCAGCAGATCCTTCACTGTGAAATAATTCTTGAAGAATTCAACCTTCAAGTTTTGATCTGTAATGGTGGACACAGAGATCAAAATTTTAATTATCCCTGGCACATACACCACATTGCAAATGTGACAAACAGTACCATTCGGCAATGTCACAGGAATGTCTCTGTATCCCTTGATCTGATGAGCGTGGTCATCTCCAAGATATATGTTGGCACCATTCTGTGTTTCTTTAAAATTAGTATACCACTTCTTATTGCATGACATATGTACTGATGCTCCAAAATCCGCAAACCAGGTATCAACATCATTTGTTTCAGTAGATAAAGCAGCATTTGACACAAACAGTCTAAGATCTCGTGAATCAAAATTCGGGGGTTCATCAATATCATCAGTAGCAATAAACAATCTAAGACCATGTTTTGAAGATTCTTCTTCATAATGACATGAATGATTTCTAGGTTTATTCCTAGCCTCATCACTCTTCTTCTTATGATAGTCTTTAATGATATGTCCAGGTTGACCACAGTAAAAACAAATTTTTGACTCATTCCTGTTAGAGGGCATACCTTGATTCGGCCTTGGGGATTGTCTTCTCTACGATGAACGACCTCCTTTGCCTCTTTCTCTTGAACTCCCTCTCAAGGATCTCTTATTTGACCACAGTGCCAAATCTGTATTGTGAGGCTTCAAATTCGAGTGCCTCTCTTCCTCTTGCAGCGAAATACCTGTCAATTCTTCAAAACTAGGAGGTTTCTCTCTTGTTGTGAGACCTGTTATGAACATCTGATAATCTTCTTGAATACCATTTAAGGTAATAGTGACAAGATCAGTGATGGAAACTATTTCTCCTATATTTCCTAGCTTGTCTTTCACCTCTTTAATGTGACCAAAAAAAGAAATAACATATTCATTTCCATCCATCTTAATGCCTAGCAATTTAGTTTTCAGGAACAGAATATGATTTGTGTTGCTAGTTTCATACAAGGCTTTAAGCATTGTCCATGTTTCAGCAGAAGTTTTAGCTTCTCTAATATGTGGAATTATGTTATCTTTAACAGACATACGCAACAATAGCTTGGCCTTATTTTCATGCTTATCCCAATCTTGGATCTGTGTTGTTTCCGCACCTGCAGCCACATCAGGTTTCGCTTCATCTCCCTTCACAATGATCCTAACACCATAGCCCTCCATCAGGGTCTGCATTTTGAATTTCCAGTTAATGAAGTTCGAGCCATCTAATTTGTTGGCTTCGTTGAGGTAGTTCTTTGCCAGAGGATTCGCCGTCTCTGCAAGTGTATGCTCGTCCAATCAGACAATGTATCCTTCTATCACCAAACACACTTCAATCCTGAAGGCGATGAATCACCAAGAATATGAAACTTTCGTCAATTTCCTCCTTTTGTTGAGCAGTCCGTCGCTTTTCCTTTGGATCCACCGATCCATCTCTTCCTCTGCTCACAGCTTTCTTAAAATAAATATAAGAAACCCTAAAGGAAACCTTAACACCACTCCATGCATACCACAAACTCACCCGTCTTCACGATTTGGTGTGTACACAGTCGCACCAATACACCAACAACAAATGAAGCAAATGCAGCTACAATACACTAGCAACAAATGACAATTATGAAGGAATGTAACGTAGCAGGTTATCCATAGATGGGATAGGCAGGGTTGAGGTGCCTTCCACCTTCAAAAATCGATGTACAATAACTAATTTTGAGAGCTTTAATGTGGCAACAGGTTCTTCAATTTTCAATTGGATCCTTGGGATACCACGATGAATCTATCAAGGCAGCCACGGGATACCCTATCGGTCTACTCTGTTCGCAGATGAGACTTTGTGTGGCAGCTCCTCGACAAAAAATGGCAATAAAAGTCACCATCTATGATTCAATGCTTTCCAAAGAAAATGTAGCTCCCCATTTGCATCAGATCGTATTTTCTCATGGCCCTCCTCCCATGCTCGGGATTAAGCAAAAAAATGGGGCTCCCACAAACTCTCACACTTCAACCATGACTTTATGAATGGTCGATGCTCCTCGGAACTCATGAAGGGAAGCACTAGAGCTCCTGTACAATGGATATGGGGGCGTTGATCAGAGTTGACAACGCTCTCTATGTGTGGAAGGGGGAGTGTTGGTGCACTAGCGCTCTTATACGCATACAAAGGGAGTGCTAGCACCTCTACTCAATTAATTCAATATCTTGCACCAAGGATCTCGCCTCAGGGAGTTGATTCTCTCAGATATCCAACACATCTCTGATACCAACTTAGAATTAGGAGAAACCAGGATAAACCACACAAGTGAGACTACAATCACAATCTATTATTGATTGAAGACAAATTACATCATAATATAGGAATTGTTTCTACTTAGGCGGTTACAACAAACACCAGTAAAATAGGATCTACATTAAATAATAGGAGAGTTCATCTACATAACTATATAGTGCTCCATTATTTCCAAGTATTTATGCAGCAGTGAAACATTCAAAAAAGAAGAAGGGGGAGATCACTGAAATTCTCAATATTGTCATCTCTAATATGTTGGATAAAATTCTCTCAAGATTTCATGGGAGGTACAATGTCTGGAAGTTTGAAGAAACAGAATTAATTGGTTATATTTTAAAAACTAAGGTTCATCACTTTCCTTCCTTTAATTCCAACCATGGGTCACTCTCTTACCTAGAAGTTAAATGCAAAACTACATCATATTCAAACACCAAATGAACACAAGTGAATATTATTAATACGTGGAGTCATAGATGACTTCACGAATGTTTTCACTACCTTTGAGTAAACAGGAAGATTTTTATTAATAACATTATAAGGAGGGGAATGATCTTATTCATGAGATGGTCTGCTACTCTTGGGGATTTTCTTAGCATGGACCTTACCCATGCACACATTCCCATGGAAGATGGTACCTTCCAGATATTATACAATTGGAAAAGGATGATAGACATGTGATGGATCCTGATGGCCCTGGTTATGTCAGTGAATGTGATTATGATGTGCCTACACAGTCTATTGAGTATGATCCATCTTAGTTACCCTTCATACAGGAAGACTCCATAGATTTACTTCTCCCATGGACATATGAATACAAAGAGAAACTTTCCAAATACCATGGAAAGGATCCAGGTTCTATCCTAATTTTGAATAAAGAAGATAAGAAACGTGAAGAAAAGGTCGAAGAGATAGTCTGTGCAGAGCCTCCATGTTTTGATTATACACCTTGCATTAATTTTTCTAAAGGAAGTCTTGTTCTCATGTGGGACAAGAGAAAGGGCAAGCCTAGGTATGACCAGTGATGTAACAAATCATGGCTTGGCCCTTACATCACCAAGAAGAAGTCTGATAAAGAGAGGTATTATCTAGCAGCATTAGATGGTAGAAAGATGCCATTATTCGTGGATGGATCTCTTCTCCAACCATACATTTAGGTCACACGACTTCTTCAGATACCATACCCCAAGTAAGTAGGTAAGTCATGTTGCTTTCCCCTGCATTTTGCATCTTTATTGCTCATATTAGTTGATATGCATTTCATTTTCATTTTTCTCTACTTGCATATTGATTTCATGCTTAGCTTAGAATGCTTTTGAAAAAATTTCAAAAATTTCTTTTTCTAGCTTAGTTGGTTTTGATTATGATCATATGACAACAAGGATGAGAAGGCCATCCTGCACTTGATAGTTTGATGTTTCCTTGCAGGCACGGGTCTACCAGGAGATGTTGTGGTTCTCATGCACCCTACAATGAGAACATGTCCCTAAGTAGGAGCCATATGTTATCCTCATTTTGTGGATAACTAAGGAGATTATGTCTCGAGGCCCTCAAGTTGTAGATATGGAGTGTCGAGAGACTACGTGACTAGAAATACCCTTTTGCACAGATGGAAACCCCTCTCACTACCATAGATGGTCATAGATTTCCATATGGCATCCACCACACCAGTTGGCTTTCGGAAGGCAGTGGGCCTTGCTCCATGAGGTACAAGTTAGTATTATGGTGAGCATCATTTCAATATTTAAGAAAATTATGTATGTTGTGTCTTGGATTGCTCTAGATTTCATGATATATGCTTGGACATTATTCCTTTTTCCCTTTTTCCTTTTTCCTTTTGGTGGTTGACATTTTGCCCCAATAAGTGGTTTTCCCTGGGGATGGTTTTGCTACTAGGAACTCCCTTAAAGATCCATCGTATCATTCCCGACCATACTTACCACTTTCCATCATTATTCCCCTCTATTTCCTTATCTCTTAGGATTCTAGGGTGTATTGACCCAAGAAGGGGTTGTCCCTCATTCTATGGGAAGAAGGATTTGAAGGCCCAAAGGGATTGATGTTGGGTAAAAGATAAAATCCTTGTATGAACCTTCCATATGTTTCACCCATGGATCAACCAAGAAAGCAGTGAAACGCTTATCTTTGAGTAAAGGGGACCCACAATATAATAAAGAATGCTTAAAGGTTAGTTGGAGGATAGGAGGTCTCATCACGAGTCGACCTATCACATCCATGAATATCTAGTGGTATGGCATTGCCATCATCTCGTCACCAAACTAGGGTAATGGCTCTTAGTTGCATGGATGAGAGAAAGGGGGTCTCATCATGAGTCAACCTTCTCATTTCTACTAGGTGTTTGTGGGTGACATTGCCATTATTTGGTCACCATGCCAGGGCAGTGACCTTTAACCTCTCCTTAAAATTATGAAATAATAAACAAATGGCAATTAATGGGCTTGGAAAACGTGCATTGCGGACAAAGGTACCACACACCCTCTACAAAGGAATCCACAAATGAGGCACTACGACCCCTTGTATGTCATGAGCCCTATTCCCATTGAGTCTTGACCCCGACCACCTCACCCATTTTACATGGATTGGAGAGGGATCTCTTGGAAACTCTCCTTGACCTAGGGCAAGATCTACCCAATAGGACACCTCGTCAACCCTCCCATATTCAAGCTTGACAAGTCGCATAGTGTCTTTGAGAAATTAATTGTTTGATATAGTGATATTTGGTGCACATGATTAGGTGGCTCGTTTATTGATTGGATTCACTTATCATGACTTTATGACTTGATATCCTTGGAGGGCATGCTTGTTTGTCTTTGCAGGAACTAGTTGGTGGACAGTTTTGGAAGAACAAGCCTAGTTTGGGCTTCCATGGGGCTTGGATCCCACAGGTGGATTCCAAGGGCCCGCATGCCAGATGAGGAAGATCAAACTTGAAATGCCTTGAAGATGACTTGGACGATGTATCCTACCCCCCACATGCCAAACATTTTTCCTAGGAGAGGAAAAACGTCTCCTTTTTTAGCATGACGTCATCTAGGGGGGTTAGGGCTTGGTCATGGTGAGGTGACATACATTAGCACTTGGATATTTTGAAGGGGCTTGAGCCTTCATCATGAAGGAAATTGTTGGATTCTTTACCTGTGGCTTTGGGAAGCCTCTCTACTCTTCTCCATCACCAACGACCTCCCCCAAATGCCAAAACATCCCCTAAAGGGGTGACGTCCTACTAAAATTAGGGTTTTATTATGTGAAAAAGTGAATTTTAAATGAATTGTTAATATTACTTTGTTAAAGGAGGAAATATTATGGTTGTTGACCCCTAGTATTTTGTTTTACCCCTTAATATGTGGACAATTCACCTTGGTGACATTTTGTATAAATAAGAGATCATAAGATCTCATTTGGAAAAAACTTTCCCTCTTGTGAAAGGACTTGATTTGAAATTTTCGCTACACTTGGCTATATTTGTCTCTTGTGCACTTGTTTATGGATATGTCTTGTGAATCGTTGATGGAGCAGTAAGGAGCTAGCCTTGGATGAATGCTTTCTAGCTTTTATGGTGGATTATCTTAGCATCTTTTTTTATTTTGGTATGGTATTTTACTCTTATGCTATAATTTTTTCAAGTCAAGGATTGTTGTGCTAGGAGATAAGTGGGAAGTAAGAGTATTTATACCCCCACTCTAGTCTCCATCATTTATTGCTTAAATTTCATTGATGTTGCAAGGGTTTGTTTGAGGAAGTAAGAGGATTTACACTCCTCATTCTCAAACCCTAACTAGAGATAATTTCCTTGGGAATTAAGAGTATTTAAACCCCCAAGGAAGTAGCATATCTAGTTCATTTATTTGACTCCATTAACCAAATAGTAAAGGCACTAGTCATCTATATTGTGCATTGGAGATATAAAATCATTTCTTTGGGAAACACCATTTTTTGTCTTTTGAAAGATCTCTTATTTGGAGTTGGTTTTCCACATTGAGAGTACTCTTCCCATACTATGGCGTCCCCTCTCTCCCACTACTTAAATTGTTGTTACAAAATTTAACCTAAATCCATTAGGGTTGATCTAACCTAAATAAACTACTAACCATAACTCCTAAACTAACCCTAGACTAGCTCCTAAATTTTGCTCATTAACTCTACTAACTATGGTGCATATTTTGGGATAATTGTTGGCATATTTTGATGGTGTAACTTGCTGATATAAGTGAATGAAAGATACAGCCATAAGACTGCAATTTTATGCAGAAAATACATGTTTACAACAGTCATCTTCTCTTGCCTCTTAAGTGTCATTTTTCAGCCCATATTTATTGCTAATCTTAATGTTGATTTGCTTAACTAGTTTAGATCTTTTCATGATGATTTGGATGCGTTATTTGATGATATAAATTGTCATCTAATTATGCAAATTACGGAAAGAAAGCTTCACTTTCTGATCCATACTAACATATATCATTGCAAGTTGGATTTTCTTATGTCTTGGGCAGGTACAATCATCTTTGGGGCAGTACTTGTTGGGTTTACAAGGAATCTATTTACACATTTCACTCCATTTATATTTGAACTCTTGGGGCTCCACTTCCATCTCTATCCATCCCCATCTCATTCCCCCTAGGGTCACCAGGATCTCCTCCCTAGAGTGACCTATTCACCCTTGAATTTGGGGACCTACATCGAGGTGACATTGGGTGTACGATTCCCAAGTTGTAGCACTTGATTTTGTGGTTGGGTCGGGCTTTGACCAATCTAAAACTTGTTCTATAACAAAGCCTATAAAGAGGCGTGTTGTGAGGCCGTAAAGTATTTTTTTGTTAGGTGATCATAGAGTGCACTTTTGCAATTTAATGCATGTGTAAGTGTAGGTTGTTGGTCATGCATATGTAAGTCAACTTGGATACAGGGTTTTTCTTGCTTGTGCAAGAGGGTACGATGTCGATTGTGTCTTAGGTGTGGACTAAGGTTTGACATGTAACCTTTTATTTTGAAAGAATAAGAAAAAAAGAGTGTATAACTCTCAAAGGAATGTTGGCTTTCCCCGTTAAGGTTTTCCAAGATAAAATCTCATTGTACTATGTGATTACTTGTTTTCATTTACGTTATTGACTAAATTATTCTTCTCTTCTACTAGGATTAGTGTGGAAGTGTCCTGCATTTCTTGATAGTTGCATGGTTTGAAACCAAAATTTTATTATTATGGGAAGAATACTGGTAGGGAGAGGTGAACTACTAATTATCCTGGATAAGCACTAGGAAAAACAAAAAGGAACGCTAAAGAGAAACATCTAGGGAAAAAGGATGCGAAGAAAGGAAAAGATGATTTATTAGGAAAAAGAAAGGACCTCCTACTATGTACAATACTAACATCACCATGGGTGATTAGGAGAAGTATTTCTTTAGGATTTGTCCATTGACAGGGAGCTCCTCCTCCTCTCCCTGTAATGTCTTAATTCGGAAGGTCCTAGGACCTATTTTCTGGTGGATCAGATAAGGTCCCAACCACAGCTTCTGAAACTTGGTGTGTTTTCCTTTTAATTCATTTGATTTATCCCATTTGAGTACAAGATCCCCTTCATCAAAATATTTATTACCCACAGATGAATTATCGAACCACCTTTCGATTACTTATTGATGGTGCATTTCCTTCATCCTGGGAAAGTGTCATCATGGATGGATTGGGCCAATTGTAAAGTTGGTAAGAAATTTTGAGCAGGTATGGTGGCCTCCTATCCATAGACTAGGAAAAAAGGGGAGTTGTCGATGGATGACTTGGGAGTTACTATGTCGGCCAAAAGGGAATTTGGCAAAGCGAGGAGTTAGTTTCTTTCATGGTCATTAACCGTCTTCTTGAGGATGTTGACGAGGTTTTTGTTAGTGGATTCTGCCAAACCATTCCCTTATGGGTAGTAATTTGTTGAATATTTAACTTTGATATTTCTCTCAAGGGAAAATTCAGTCAATTTCAGAGAACAAAAATATTTTTCACTATCAAAGACTAGTGATTTAGGATCTCCAAACCTGGCGATGATATGAGATTGAAGGAACGAAATCCCCTAGATTTGATTGATAGTCTTCAAGGGGATAGAATCACTCCATATCGTAAATTAGTTAGTATCCTTTAGGATGTATTTGTGTGGTTGAGAGGAATTGGGATTGATTTGCCTGATCACATCTAGCCCTCATTGTTGAAATGGATTGTCGATGATCATTGATTGTAGAGGAAATGTGTTTTTCTTCTCTCTTCCTGCTAACTTTTGACATTGTTGGAATCTCCTTGCATATGTGTGGGAATCTTTGAATATGGAGGGCCACTAATACCTAACTCTGAGGATTTTGTGTTCAGTATTATCTCCATCGTAATGGCCTCCTGTTGGTACATCATGGAGTTTGGACAGAAATTTCTCAGTGTCTCTTTTCTCCATACATATTAGGAATACGCAATCATATTTTTTTTGCATAGAATCCCCTCAATAAGTTGATATTGGGAGGATTTGAGCCTCAGGGCCCTTTTCCTTTTGGGGTCCAGATAATGTGGATCTAATCCATGAGTCAAGTAGTATTTCATCTCATAGAACTAAGGGTCTGAACCAATTGGGATGTAACAGACTTCCTTGATACATAGCATCTTCTTGATATAGAGCATGTTGGATTACTGAGAGGGGGGGTGAATCAGTAATAGCATAATTATAATCCTTTTTCTCCAAGTAATCCAAGTGTTATATCAATGTAGAATTATTATCCAATAATGAGAAATAAGAAATGAACAATCACACACATACATAATACACCAGTGTTTTACATGGAAACCCAAATCGGGAGAAAACCACGGAATTTTTTTTCTTATATATCTTGAAGAATTACATTCATTGGAAGCACCAACTTCCTTTGTTTTCCAGCTACAATTGGAAGGAGGCTCCAACCCCCTAGTTTCTCAGGCTACACTCTAAGGGAAGCTCCAACTCCCCAAATATATGGCTACAACTAGAAGGAGGCTACAACCCCCTATGTTCTCTGGCTACAACCAGAAGGTGGCTACAACCACTTGTCCTTGCCCTTTCCAACCATCATGAAGTAGAAGTAGAATGATGGAAACACTGTCCTTGCCCTTTCCAACCACCCCTTGTAGAGCATGCTCTGCATGGAATATTTGTTGAATTGATTTGAAACTGTTAAAAAGCATAATAAATATTTTACTCTAACCAACCCATTTTGTCTTACTGAATTTGGATCTATTATGAAGACATTATGATGTTTGTACCTGAAACACCTGTTTTTGACTAGTTTCAGGACTAGCCACAAACCCTATTTTCCACGGAGTGTAAATCCCAAAATACAATGACCCACAAGCTGAATTGTTTACCAAAAATACTTGGATATATTTCCTCAATGGCATAGCAATTTCACGGTTTGAATCATTCTAGAAAAAAAATTATTGCGAAAATGGTGAGATGACCTGAAAAAAACATACCTTAGAAAGAATCATCAAAAGAATTTATCCTTCCTTGAATTTCGGCCTTCTTTTCTTCACTTTCCTCATAAATTCGGCTTATATATCCTTTGGTTACCTCAGACACCTATAGGTATTCAATATTCTCAAGTGTGTCTTAAATGAGAGAGCCTTGTCTCTTATTTATACTCTCTAAGTAGCTTCCTTAAAAACATCTTCTAGGTCACTTTGCTCACTTTCCTTATTTTAGGGTTAACCCACTTCTAATTTATCCTTTAAATTTATTATTTAAATAATTTATTTTGTATTCAATTTGAATTATAGTACACTCATCACTTCACTTTATTATTTACCTTCTAAGATCTCTTAAACCACTTTGACTACTTTGACCTTTTGGGGCTTCTAGATGACATGTGAGGGTCCTCCAACTTTGTACGGCCATAAATCTCAAACCGTGAGGAGTTATGCAACGTTCCACATACCACTAGAAATTGCATAACATGTAATATCCATATAGAATAGTATAACCTAAAAATATATCAAAACTCATACCGTTATCCATCAAACAAATTGGGTCCATTACCCAAACCTGGGTTCTCCAACTTCACATGGTCATAATTCTTTAATCGTGAGGAGTTATGTGACGTTACACATACCACCGGAAATGGAATGACAAGAAATATCCATCTAGGATATTTTCCTTGACAAATTCACTATCCTTCATCTAATTATTCCACAATTAAGCATGGGTTCTCTTACTCTGCAAAGCGTCTTCCCGTAAGGGCTTTCACCATAAGGGGACCACTTTGGAGTTCATCCATATTTACTTCTTATCAACCATGACAAGAAAATAATGATTCATATTTACATCAAACAATCTTGGGTCCATTACCCAAACCTTTGTGTTGTGGAGCTTTCTTCAAGGGTTGACATCAATGACAACATCAATAATCTCCCCCTTTGGCATTGATGGAAATACTCTGATGCAATATTGAAATCATATCACTCATGCTCCCCCTGGAACCATGCCTTTGTCCTCTACATCTGATAAATCTTCTACCCCTAGAACCATGAATCTGTCCTCCGCATCTGATAAATATCTCCCCCTTTGTCATCAATGGAAAAGGTATATTTCCATGTGGGGTTTCTCCCCCAAACTAAATTGTCCTCTTATGGTGCCTCCTCGTGTACATCTAAGACATATAAGATAAGCATTCAAAAATAATTCAAAAATCATTCGTTTTGGAGTGGAAATAACTCCAAGTCTTTGGCGAAGATATTCAAAGGCTTCCCATGGAAGTGATTTTGTAAAGATGTCTGCCACTTGTTTTTTTTTGTGTGCCCAAATACTCAACTCTGATGTTATTTTCTACAACCTACTCCCGTAGAAAGTGATACTTGATCGGAATGTGCTTTGTCTTGGAGTGCATCACCGGATTCTTCAAGATATTGATGGCGCTTGTATTATCACAATAGATTGGAATGGGCTCATCATACTCAACCTGTATATCTGTCAGAGTTTGTTTCATCTAAAGTACATGTGTACAACATGATGTTGCTGCAATATACTATGCCTCAGTTGTAGATAAAGATACTGATGATTGTTTCTTGCTTATCCATGATACCAAACACTCACCCAATTAGAATGTGGATCCACTGGTACTTCGTCAGTCATCAATAAAACCTGCCCAAACTGCATCTATGTAGTCAATAAGTGATAGATCCTTTCCTTTTGGATACCATAATCCAAACTCTTATGGTCCTTTGAGATATCTGAAAATCCTCTTCACTGCTAATACATGTGATTCCTTTGGTGCTTCTTGAAATCGTGCCACCTTTCCAACTGTCTGCATTACATATGGTCTGGATGTTGTCACATATAGCAGGCTGCCAATCATTGACTTGTATTGCCTATGATCTGTAGCCTTCGAATCATCATCTTTGCTTAACTTGCAACTGATTTGCATAGGAGTGGCAACTGGTTTGCAATCTTCCATTGCGAACCTCTTTATCATTTATCTGATATACTTAGTTTGAGAAATAAAAATTCATTGGTTTCTTTGACATTTATGAAGACCCAAAAAGAAGGATAGTCCTCCAAGTAATGACATTTCAAATTAATTTTGCATATCCTTTGCAAATTTCTGGCTTAACCTGTCATTAGTACTTCCAAAACAATATCATCAACATAAATTTCAATTAATAAAATATTACCTTGAGTTACCTTGATGTAGAGGTTGTTGTTTGTGCTTCCTTTCCATAGTTCGTAGGGAGTTTTGTCATTATTGTTTATGAGAATTACTCTGTTTTGAATGTGAACTTATATATGCATTGTATGTGTCCAAAAAATATCTGTCAATTTGGAATCCATTAACATTGTTCGAGCCATTTCCTGTGTAATTATCATCCATTATGATAATGTTCCTTTTTCTTTGAACCACTCTCTGAACCAATCTATGAATCCATGCTCTCGTCACTATCATATATCTGTCCAAACCTGCTAAGTGTTCTTACGAATCCATCTCTTTCCATACTATCCAGGACTCTACTTGAGCAACTGTCCATAATGTTGGCCCATTTATCACTATACTATCATGAAGTCTTGATTAATCTATCAAACTGTACTTCTGCTAAGTGATTGCTCTGAATCTGTCTTTTCAAACTCTGCAAGTCATTCGAAGGATGGTTCTTTGGTCTATCATGGCTATCGAATAGACTCACCCTATCTAATATTCATGTTACTTGGGAGTCTCTAAGCCAAATGGATCAAAACAATTCCTGCTCTGATGTGTATTCATCATCATCTTCATTGGTAGATTCATCATCTCTCTGAGCTCTAACTTCTTTCTTTCTTTCTGAGGATTCATCTTTCACTACAATGCTTGAAATTACAATCTCTTGAACCTGTTCCTTATTTACCTGTGGTTCTTTTCTTTTAGTTATTTTCCAAACCTTTCTGTATCTGGCATCTTTATTTTTCTCTGTAGAATTTTCTTCATCTTGTTTTATTTCCAATATTGTGATCCTTGGGACCTTCTCTTTGTTCATCTGTTCTTTGTATTTTCTTATCCATACTTTCTTATATCTGATATAAGTTTTCTCTTTCATGGAATTATCGATCATGCTTCTACAATCACTAGCTATGTGTCCATAGTTATGAAATTTGTAACATTCAATGTTACATGGGGCCACATAACATTTCTTGCTTGAACATTTTTATAATCCCTACAATGTGCAACCTTATATCCAAAATTATTACAATAAAAACAATGACCATAAAATAAATTTGCATACCTGGGAGTGAATGATATTCTTTGTGGTGTAGTCCTTCTAAAATTCTTCCATGATTTAAGCTTCTTTGTGTCTTGAACATGGATGGTCTTCTTGAATATGTATCTTCAATAGTTTTCTTAGATTCTGGTTGACCATGATTCCTTCCTTTGAGTACATCTACATAACTCTTTCTATTTTCTTCATTCTACTTTTCTAGCAAACTAGAGTGCTTCTCTTCATTCTCTATAACTAATGTGGATGTTTCTATCTCTTCAACGTTCTTGTTGAGCTTGACGATTTTACTTCTTCTTGAGCTTGATGATTTTACTTATCAATGTGACAACTTCTTCTTCAAGCTTCTCAACCTCTTCTTCTTTCTTCATTATCCGAGACTTCATGACTTCTTTTGTTCTTTTTGCTTCTTCAAGATGAATTTCTAATGTGATTATTTCTTCTTCAAGTCCTTTCTCTTCTTGACCAACCTCTTCCTCAAGTTGGTTTAGATCGTTAGTTATTTCCTTAAGATGATATGTCAATATCTTCTCTCTCATTTCTGCTTCTTTCATCTATGTTGCTATGTTGGCTTCCAAATATTGCTTTTTGTTTCAGGATTAATCCGTAAGTGCAGACACAAACCGATCTCCTTAGATCCACCTGGAGCTAGAACAAAACAGGACAGAACATGACGTTTTCCTTAAGTTTTAAGTATTGAATTAGCTAGTAGATAGGAACAGGTGTCATACCTTAGTATCGCTTCCTATGGTCTATGTTGTTACCGCTTCGCTCCGGTGCTCTCATGAGGTCAAGACCAAGACAACACAAACCAACCAAAGTGATAGCAATAGCATAAATTCAATATAAACCTATGTATGTGATCAAGGAATCATACAATAAAACAAAACAAGTTTTATAGGAAAGAATCATATTACTGTATCATATTAAATGTGAAAGAGAAATTACAACCATTGCCTTGATGTCGTAAGGTCCCTTCCAACTATCCTTCGTTCCCCACACACTTCTTGCTCCAAGGATTCTGAAACCATAGATCTGATAGCTACTCACA
>SNQJ01S0098547.1:0-27180 GCA_010110895.2 Picea sitchensis | reverse complement strand
GTGTGAACTGAAAGAGAATATTCTCCAGGTGGAATATTCTCTCCTAAAATATAGGAGACTGGATAATGACTAATTATGACTAATGAACAAATAAAAACCTTAGGAAAAATAAATCCTAGGTGTGTGTGAAGTAACTCCAACAGCCCCCCTGAACATCACTATGGTGAAAATAAAGATTGGGTCCCGGCAACGAGGCCATGTTAGGTACCCAAGTACAAAAGATACATTGAAAATAAAGTGAGGAAAGAGGGAAAACATCATGGGAAAAACCCCCCCTCAAGGTACAATGTATGTAAAAAAAGAAGAACTACAGTTGCTAGGCAACTGTGTCCTTCACTCCAAGATGACCTCGCAGAGAATGGAATTTTTTCTCAGTGAAGGTCTTGGTGAAAATGCTTGTCGTCTGTTATGTTGAAGGACAAAACTATAAGTCGATGATCCCCTCGTGTACCAAGTCCTGGATGTAGTGCATGTGGATCTCGATGTGCTTCATTCACTGCCTCTAAACTGGATCTCTGCAGAACTTCAGAGTGCTCTGGTTGTCACACCAGATGACGATCGAACGATGAAATTGAATGCCCAACTCAGTGAGAAAATGTTGTAGCCACATAGCCTGAATGGTTATGTTAACTACCCCTCTATACTTTGCCTCGGCTGAAGATAGAGCAATGGCAGCTTGCTTCTTGCTCAACCAACAGATAGGCCCAGAACCAAGACTCAGTGAGTAACCAGATGTGGACTTGCGATCAATGATATCGCCAGCCCAGTCGAAATTAGTAAACCCAATGAGATCTAATGTAGATTTTGCTGCATAATAAATCCCAAAGGTGATGGTGCCCTGTGCGTATCGAAGGATACGCTTTGCAACTTTCCAATGTAGCTCATGCAGCTCCTGCATGAACCTAGAAATTGCGCCAACTGCATATGAGAGGTCTGGTTTGGAGTGTGTGAGATACAACAAGCTCCCCACTAGCTATATGTACAGTGTGTTGTCAACTAGTGGAGTCTCCCCGCCATCCTCAAGTTTGAATCCTGATAGGAAAGGAGTCGGAGCAGACTTGCAGTCTGTCATGTGAAATCTCTCAAGGATATCTCGTGCATATTTGGTTTGAGACAGTTTGATGCCTGATGCATCCTGACTGATCTCAAGTCCAAGGAAGAAGTGTAGCGGACCCATGTCCATCATCAAAAACCTGTCATGAAGAATCCTCTTGACTGCAGCAATCGCTAAAATCGAGCAACTGGTGATCATCAAGTCATCGACATACAGAACTAAAGGTAGAAGTGAATCAGTCATCCTGAGCATGTATACATTTGGGTCTGATTTACAATGTAAAAAGTTCTATGACAACAGGTAGGAGTCCATCTTGGCATACCATGTCCTCGGAGCCTGCTTGAGGCCATAAAGTGACTTCTTCAATCGACAGACCAAAGATGAGTCCTTCATAAATCCATGGGGATGATCCATGTAGATCTCCTTAGAGAGATCACCGTGAATAAATGCATTCTTCATGTCCATCTGATGGACTTCCCATCCCTTAGCTTCTACAATGGCAAGTGTCAATCGTATGGAATCCATCTTCGCTACTAGAGCGAAGGTCTCATCATAGTCAATACCATGAACCTGTTGAAAGCCTTTGGAGAAAAGCCTAGCTTTGTATCTATTGATCTGTCCATACACTACGCTCTTGGTCCTATAGACCCATTTGTATCTGACAAGTTTCCTCCCAAAAGGAAGGGGAACCAGATCCCAAGTCTGGTTCTCGAGGAGGGAGTTGTACTCCTCCTGCATGGAGGATTTCCAAAAGGGATTTCCAGCAACCTCGCCATAAGACTGTGGATCTGAAGACTGAACCAAGAAAATATGCCTTGAAGGCAATGGTTCAATGGTAGTGAGTGCAATAGGAGGCTCCTCTAAATCAGATCGAGTCCTCCTAGTATCAGCTGGATCACCAACGAGATCCCCTGCATCCTGGAGAGTAGTTTTTGCCCACTTGGGCCTCTGCTCTGGCTCTGCAACTGCATCTAGATGCTCTGACTCTGCATCTGACTGTACTGACTCTGAATCTGAATCTGAATCCTCTGAGTCCTATGAATCATAACTCTCATCTGAAGAAGAGTCAGCACGTGCATGCTCATCATCTCGGACAGGTGGAAGAGTGAAGGTGTCTGCATGCGACTGATGAGGTACATGTGAGACATTTTCCTCGAATTGGACACTACACTCAATGATGAGTCGGTCCAAAGAAAGATCAATAAGCCGATATCCCTTCACACCATTGGGGTATCCAATAAAAATGCACTCAGTTCTCTGTGGATCAAGTGCCTTCCTCTTTTCAAAGGGAATCTGAGCCCATGCATGTGAACCAAAAATGCGAAAGTGGGCCACTTCCGGTTTGAGGCCGCTCCAAGCCTCTTAGGTGGTCTTATCCTTGACAGATCTATGAGGATATCTATTTTGGATGTATGTTGCACAGTTAAGTGCTTTGGACCATAGTCTCTGTGGTAGTGAATTTGCATGCAACATGCAACATGCCATCTCCTTTAGAGATCTATTTTTCCACTCGGCAACTCCTTTTTTCTGCGGAGTGTAGGGAACTGTATGTTGCAACTGAATCCCTGCCTCATGTAAAATATTATGAATCTCATGATTCACATACTCTCCCCCATTATCAGTTCGAAGGACTTTGATCTTCTTTCTGGACTGTGTCTCAACCAAATCTTTTTAATCTTTGAGGTGTTGAAAGACCTCGGATTTTTTCTTGAGAAAGTAGATCCAAGTAAAATGTGAGAAATCATCAACAAAAATGAGAACAAACCTTGCTTTGTTGATCGATGGATGCGAAAAAGGACCCATGAGGTCATTGTGGATCAGATCTAAAGGTGTGGAAGCTCGCTGAGACTTTCCTTTGACGAATTTCTCTTGAGGGTGTTTTCCGAGAACACATCCCTCACATACTCCCTTGGAGAAATGGATGTCTGGTAGACCATCAACTAATATATGCTTGCTAAGTTGTTGCATGTATCTGAAATTCAAATGTCCAAACCTTTCGTGCCATATCCTACTACTTTCATCAGCATGAGTAAGAAGTAAAGCAGAATCAAGTTCAATGAATTCAGAAAATGTATACAATCTAGGTTGATGATTTACCTCACCGGTAGAAACCCTGGAGTTGGTTTTCATGTCGTATATGTCCACGGAATTTGGTGTGAATACAAATTTATTTTCGGCGCTGGAATTTTTCATCTGATACATGGAGAGAAGGTTGACAGAAAGCTTGGGAACATGCAGCACATTCTCGAATCTTCCATTGGTGAGTTCAATCCTTCATTTTCCAGTGACTTCGACAGAAGAGTTGTCCCCCATCAGAATAGGAGGACCTTTGCATGCATCCAAAGAAGAATAGATTGCTTCTGAGGAAGCCATGTGATGTGATTCTCCTGAATCTACGATCCAAGAATCGGGAGAGGAGTTGATTGCAATCAAGGCATGGCTAGAATTGTCTTTCTTGGAATTCAGATCTTCTGGCTTCTTCTTCTTTGCACCCTCGGGGATGCGATATCCAAGGTTGTTTTGCTGAAGTATCTGAGACATCATATCTATTTGTTTTTGCATGCATGCAGATTATGAATGGAATTCTTTGTGATCGTATGTGCATTTCTCTCCTTTGCTTCCCTTTTCTCCTTTGGATCTGGAGGCATCGGTGAAGGGGTGCATTTCTTCTTCCCTTTTCTCCTTTGGATCCGAGGCATCGGCAGGAATGGTTTGCACCTTCCTTCTTTTGATTTGCATGAGCTTTCCTTTTATCTTTCATTCTTCCCTTTTGATATTTTAGTCTTCCATCATGCAATGTAAAGTGGAGTGCATGTTCTGGCCTTTGATTGCTCTATGTTGATGGAGTTTATTTTCTTGTGTCGTTGATCTGATGAAACTCTATGGGAAGGCATTCTTCAAGTGGCTCCAGAGGAGAATCGATAGTATGGAATTATGGATAAACACAGAACTGGTGACCAAGCTTGGAGAGATTGGTGAGAACCATTTGTTTTCCTCCTTCGATTTATCAACCAAGCTTTGGAGTTGCATGTGAACTTGAATTTGTAAAGAAATCTGGATATGCCTCGAAGATTCTGATCCAATGTGATTAGTTCCACCTCCAACATGTGTCCCCCATCTCATCCTGCTTTCCAAAGATCCCTTCCAACATGGTCTTAAGCTTCACTGGGAGTCTACAGGAAGATATATGAAAAGCAGGATCGTGGAGTGAAACAGACCGCAAACTGTCTCTCATGCCCCACCCATGCTGGAATTAAGCAGCTGGGATTTTTTCACAGTTGATGGCCTGGCCTGTGAATATATTCCATGCATGGAATTCATGCAACCCTGACTGAGATGTGTTAAATACTTTCTCCTTTCATGCAATATTAGGTTGTGTAAGAATGAATTTTTTGGAATTCCATCTTTCTATTATCTTCAATCTTTTGTACCAAGAAAACATTTCTGTGTATCTTTTAAGTTTAAAGGCCTAATGCCTTCTAATACCATGTAAATGTGTTGACTTTAAGCAATGTATTGAGAGTCTTAGCTAACAATGACAGAACATTAATGGCAGAGAGAATTGGAAAATAAGAAGAAGGAGAGAAAGAATGGAAAGAATTAGATAACTATTATGAATAATGAATAATTTACAAATGATATATCACTCTCAGATAATCCAATGAGTTCGAATTTGAAGTGAACCAATTCACATAGTGGTGGTATAGAGTGATCTGACACACACCATCAATTACGAGTGAGAACCTCCACTCTATTCTAGTCTCTCAAAGTAATTACTGAGTGAATCACACCTAGTTGTAAAGTTAACGTAGTCAATCAGTCTTCTCAGCTAATCCTAACGTGACATAAAGTAGTGATGAGTTAATTCAAGGAATCAAGGATAATGTGCCACTTTTGTGATGATACCAAGGCAGTGTCGAATTAGCATGGTGATGATCCTAATGTTACGTGGTGATGATCCTAATGCAACATCATCTAAACTCAACTCAACTAGTCAAACTAAGTAGAACTAAAATAGAATAGCCTCCTCTGTGTGTGGAATATTTTCCTCTCCTAAAATATAGGAGAGACTGATAATGACTAAATACCTACTTAATAAAAAACAAAAACCCAGGAAAATAAATCCCAGGGTGTGTGTGTAGGTATCTCCACAGTGGTCATGGTACTTCCAATTGCCCTGTCTCAAATTCAACTACTCTCCTAAGTAGAAGTGTAGAAATGATGGAACCACGGCCAATAATTGTCACTGGAGATATCAGCAACACAAACAATAAACCTGAACCATGCATCAACTCCTATACTCTTAACTGTGATCAACTCAGACTATGTAAAGAAGTGCAACAACCATGTACCAACCTGTACCAAACAATATGTAATCAACTCTAGTATCATAGAACAAGTGCAACTTAAACATGTGTCACTTATGTAACAATCATATGTGTCATACTATCAACTATGACTCACTAATATACCAACATCATCAACTATACACTCCCTATGTATGTGCCAACTCATCAACCCTGATTTGTCTCAACCATGTAAATTCAACTTGTTCTCTCACAACCAAAAGCCCTCATCAATTTCATCATCCAAATATGATTTGTAACTCGTATTGTGACTCCGTGTATATGATCACATTACCCAGAATGAATAAAGATCTGAAAATTATACAATGTTCTTTCAGTGTGTTTTATGTACCTCTAGGTTTCAATACTTGGAACCTCTCAAAAGGAGTTATGGCAAAAATGGCATACCTTGTTGAATTTTGGCTTATTCTAGAGAGGAACATTGTAGAGTATGCCCCAAGTATTTTGGAATATTTTTTGAATGGATATGAAACTATTACAATGCATGGTAATATTGTACTCTAAACTTCAACTCATTTGGTCTTACTGAATTTGGATCTCATATGAAGAAGTTATATCGCTTACCCTAAACACTTGTTTTTGGACTAGTTTCAAGACTATCCACGTCAAAACCCCTATTTTCCATGGACTGGGAACTCCAAAAATACAATGGACCCACAAAGCTAAATTCTCCTCCTCTACCACAGATACTTGGATATGTTTCCTAATCAGACTCTAGAAAAAAGCATATAAAATGGCAGAGATGACTCAAAAACATACCTTAGGAAAGAAAAGATCAAAAGAATTTATCCTTCCTTGAATTTCGGCCTTGATTTCTTCTATAATTTCCCTCATAACTCTTCACTTTATATATCCTTTGGTTACCCTGCTATATACAATCATAGTTATTCAATATTCTCAAGTGTGTCTTAAATGAGAGAGCCTTGCATCTTATTTCTCTTATACTCCAAGTAGCTCCTTAAAACATCTTCTAGGTCACTTCTGCCCACTTTCCTTTCTTTATTTTAGGTTAACCCACTTCTAATTTCTCCATTAAATTTATTATTTTAAATAATTTTATTTTGGTGTATTCAATTTGGAATTGAGTAGTACTCTTTACTTCACTTTATTGTTTACCTCTAAAATCTCTTAAACCACTTTGGCTACTTTGACCTTTGGGGCTCTTCTAGATTTATTGTGAAGTCCTCCAACTCCTGCATTTCATAACTCTCAAACCATGAGGATTTCTATGTGAAGTTCCACATACCACCAAAAATATAATGAAATGGATATGTAATCATTCATATCATTATTACCAAAAATATATCAAAACTCATATCGCTATGCATCAAACAAATTTGGGTCCATACCCAAACCCCGTTCTCCAAATCAGATGGTCATAACTCTAAATCATGAGGGATATGTGATCTACACATACCACCGTAGCCTATATTGACAAGAAATATTCGATTAGATACATCGAAAAGTCATCGTCTTCTCATATCATTATTCCACAATTAACTACGGGTTCTCTTACTCCTTAAAGCATCTTCCCGTGAGGGCTTTCACCATAAGGGGACCACTTTGGAGTTCATCCATCTTTACTTCTTATCAACCATGAAAAGAAAATAATGAGTCATATTTACATCAAACAATCTTGGGTCCATTACCCAAACCTTTGTGTTGCGGGGTTTTTTTTAAGGGTTGACATCAATGACAACCAACCTTAATCAAATGAGCATTCTTGATACAAATCATTCTTGATATAGAGCATATTCTTGATACAGAGCATTCTTGATACAAATAATATTCTTGATACAGAGCATTCTTGATACAGATCATATTCTTGAGACTCAACGCAGGGGGATTCAACGGTCAGTTTGGATAGGCCTTTCCCTTTAACGATTTTTGCAGGTTTTATCTCTAGGTCATATTCTTGTAGGGTCGTAATCCAATTGGCTCTCTTCTCTACCAAATCTCTTTGTACTAGGAAGTTTCCGATTGTTGGGTAGGGAACACTAACCTTGGTTTTAGATTTGAGTAAGAATCGACGAAAGTTCTTGACATCTTTGAATATTGCATATGCATGTTTATCAACTTCAAGGTAATTTAGCTTGGCTCCTTGTAGCCCTGAACTCATAAAAGCCACAGGAAACTCGTCTCCTTCCGAACTCTTCTTTGTTAAGATGGTCGCAAATGAAATATCGAAGGAGAATGTGTAGAGGATGAAATATCAATCAAAATTCAAGCTCAATGGTGCAGGTGCTTGCTCAATATCTTCTTTGATTTTATCAAAAGATTCCTTTTCCTTAGACCCCCATTTAAATTCAACATTCTTTTTTATCATATCTTGTAGGGGTTTTATCGTTTTGGCGAAACTAGGAATGAACCGTCTTACAAAATTTATTCTCCTGAGGAACGACTACATAGATTTTTTTTTTTGAGGGGGAGGGATCTTAGAAATTGCTTCGGTTCTCTCAGGTTCAATCTATATACTTTTTTTGGAAACGATAAATCCCAAGAGTTTTCCTTCATCAACAAAGAAAATGGATTTCTTGGGATTTAGAGAGATGTCGTATCTCCTACATTTGTTGAATACGGTCTTCAAATGAGAGACGTGGTACTCTCTATTCTTCAAGAATATGGTTACATCATCTAGGTATACTACTACACATTCTCCCAGCATACCTCTAAAGGAAATATCCATGGCTCATTGAAAAGTTGCTCCAGTATTCATCAGTCTGAAAGGCATATTCCTATAGGCATATGTTCCCCATTTGGTTATGAATGTCGTCTTTAGTTGATCTTCATGAGCTACTAAGACTTGATTACAGCCTGATAATCCATCCAGTAAGTACAATGTTTCTGATACAAACACACATTGTATAATTTGTTCCATAGGAGGCACGGGGTAGTTATCTTTCTCTGAGGCCCTGTTTACATTTCTAAAATCAACACAAAGCCTGATATACCCATTATTTTTCCTTACAGACACTAATTTTGATATCCATTGTGTGTGTCTTACTGGAAAAAATATTATAGTAGCCAGCAATTTGTTCAACTCTACTTTGACTTGCGGTTCTAGGATGGGATGCATCTTCCTCAAATTTTGTTGGAATGGCTTGGTTTGAGGTTTCATGGGGGTGACATGTTGTATAATATTCATATCATATGTCTTGAGGTATTCATACATCCAAGCGAAAATGTCTTTATATTCTCTGAATAACTTGATGTATGATTGTCTTTCTTCAGGAGAGAAATGTTTTCCAAGGTTAACGTTCTGAGGGGCGATCTCCGACCCCAAGTTTACTATTTCAAACTGCATGTATGAGTTGTTGGTCTTGCAGTTGGTGACCTTTTTGAATTTTTCTTGAAGGTCGTAGAGTTTTTCTATTCTGACAAAACTCCTTGGGATATTATTGGTCAGACCTGTTGCGTTTGTTGCTTCGGAAGTACTGTTATTATCTGCATTTATCAGTAGGTTGTGTTGGCCTTCATCTATGATAGAATCCTTGAATGTATCTTTGAGGTGTAGGAAATCAATGAGATGTTGGTCATCATCAAAGACCCTCCAATTCAGGATATTATTAGGAATTGATGGCATGTACAAAAGTTCAATAGAGAAGGAGTCAAGCATCAACTTGTTTGAGGATATCAATCTAGACGCTACGTTAGATAACAAATCAGCGTCAAAATTCAATGATCAGGGAAAAGTGTTAATATTAAATGCGGTGAAATATTTAATTAGTTCCCAAACCTCAGACTGAAAATTTTCTAAGTGACTTGAAAGACAATCAATGTTGTTTCGTACATATCTGACGATGATTTCGGAATCACCAAATACCTTGATTTTTTCTACTTTCAATTCGGCTGGCTTCCTTAGTCCCTTTATTAGGGCTTCATTTTCAGCAGTATTATTGGTGCAAGGAAATTCCAGTATGCATGAAATTAAAATTTTAGTACCTTTTGGGTCTTTTAGTATGCAACCCACACCTGCACCTTCTAAATACTTGGATCCATAGAAAAATAATGTCCACATGTCAGGATCTCCTTTTTTTATTCCAATTGGTATTTTTGAATTTTCATATTTTTTGGTTTTAATGAGGTTAAAAGAGTTAGTGCTCTTCTCTAACTTATCTCTATAAATTATGTTAGTTTGTACATCAAAGGAATTGTTAGTTTGATCAACTATACTACTATTGGGCTCAATAATCTGGTTGAAATGAAGGATTTTGGGTTGTGTGTCAGATTCCGCAAGAGACGATGGTTCACCTGTGAAATTCCCAAAGAAGGTTTCATACGAATAATTACCAAGAATTGAATGGTTGAACATTATCGGTTCATTTGGGTCATTCAAGTCAGTAACAACATGTTTCATATACATTTATCTGTTGATCCTAATCTGATTCATTTTACCATTGTAAGGGAGCCACAAATGGGACCAGTCGGTAGCAACATAGCCATTTAACATAGTCGACCAGTATCGACTTAACAGCATGTCATAGTTGTCTAGAATGTCTACTACTATTATATCTATGGTTTGATGAATTTTTGGGTTAGCAGACATTCTGATCGAAACATTTTTCAATTTTCCAATAAATTTAACTTTGGTCCTGTCTAACTAAATAATCTGGATGTTAGATGGTTCATGTTTGATATTAAGCTTCTCACATACTTTCATGGGCATGACATTAGATGAATCTCATGAGTCTACCATGCAATTATGATTCATGAACATTTATATTAAAGATTTCAAAAGTGATGAGGAACAAAGGGGTGGTAGACCTGGATCTTTCACCAGTTAAGAATGCATTAGTTGCAATAAAACTTTTAGGTGGAGTGCTAATGTCAGGCAAAGTTACCTTGGTGATCCATTTCTTAGTTCCATAGTTTGCTTCCTTTGTGTCAGGTGATGTTTTGCCTTGTATAATTCTAATAAAATTCTCTTGAATCTGTAGGATGTTTATAAGTTCAAACAAAGAAATGTTAGCTTTTGTTTTCTTTATATCTTCTAGGAAGTCATATTCCAACCTGGGTAAGGGTGTGGATGAAATATTTGGTTTTGTTGTTTTATCTATCCTTTTTGGATTGGAAAGTATGGTCTTGGAGGTGTTAGGAAAAGTATTGGTTGAAGGAGAATTTCTTAACATGGTTTTCGACTGAATCCTTTTTGTCAAGTTCAAATTTAGGCAGGAACTTCTCAGGGTGTCTTGGCATGTCATGTTGGATACCTGGCACAGTGATCGAATCAGAAAACAACCAGGGTGGGTAGGGGGGGAGGTTTTGGTTTTCGTTCACTCCAGCGTTGTTCGAGGGCTGATATATGATGATATGATAGGGTTTATCTTTGAGCTCACGCTCATATTTGTCTCTTTCTTCCGAGTTGTACTCTGGCTCGTCTCTGGGAGTGAGAGGGGGTGACTCGGGAGGTGAGGGCGGTCTACCTCCTACCCTGTTAGGATATTTAGACACTTAGGAGTTAGTTAATATCTACTTGGTATAATGTGTCATTAGGTAAAAGTGTGTTTCTTTAGTATGCATTTGTAGTTAGGAAATCGGACGGTCACGATATGTTCCCGACATACAGTGATCCGACAATTCATATTCTCCTCGATCTTAATGGCCATTGATATGTGTCTTAACACCCGATTGGTCCATGATCTCTATTTAAAGATCATGGAGGGTCATTATCTAGGGATCTGTTGTAAGAAACTCTCTTGTAAAATCTCTATGTAATCTTTTTCTTTTGCATTAATAAACTGCTCCAAGTGGTCGTGTTGGCTGGGGTCATGGATGTTTCCCCATAGGGGTTTTACCATGTCAAAACATTAGTGTGTTGATATTTGATCTGGTTGTGTGAGTGGTTACTGAAGGTGTTCGTCCTTTGTTCGAATACCTATGTTATCGAACATGGTATCAGAGCTTGTTCGAAGAACCGCTCCTATAGTAGATCGAGATCGTGAAGCCGAGTTGCCTTATCTCTGTTTTCTTCCATTTCCATGCATTTATGAGATGATAGGATTATTCCATTGTGTATGGAGTGCACGTTTCAGTTAGGAACACTTTTTGTTTCACTCGAAAAAGTTTATGTTTTCCCAAGATACGGTCATTTCAATCAGATTCAGAGGTATAAAGCTTGAATACACCCTTTTTTAAATTTTTGCATAGTTTTATTTCGGTTTTATATTGTTTGTTTCTGGGTTTCTACTCTTTTAGATCTGCATATGCTCTTTTCCCTGCGCCCTATGTGATATTGTAAAATCGAAAACAGTAGGAAAAGGTGCATTTTTGGGGTAAGCTAACCGATATCTAACCCTTGTTGTCATCGAGAAGCGAAAAAAATTCCTTGTGTGAAAAGAGTTTTTTTTAGCATGTTGTCCAAGGCCATATTCCATAATTTTCTTTTGTGAAAAGAGTTTTTTATGAGCACGCTCTCCAAGGCCATCTTCCACAAATTTCTTGTGTGAAAAGAGTTTTTTATGAGCACACTCTCCAAGGCCGTCAACAACAACAACAACCACCACAACCTCAATCCTCCTGCTAAACAATACAATATGTTTTGCCAACCCACTTGGTTAAAAGTTTCTTTATTAAGTAAGAGGTCTTGAGTTCAAGTCTCTATTTTTGTTACTTTTTTTGAAAAAGTTCATGCTCCATTGTAAAGTGTATTTCACTTCAAGTATAAAAGTGAATCACTATAAGTATCTTTAATATTTTAATTTAGAGTTATTTATTTTGCATGCAGCTTTCTTTTATAAGTAACTTCATTGTAAAAGTGATCCCCACTTCCTTTTATAAAGGTCGGTCACTTCATAAAGCAACTTATTTGTAAAAGTGAGGTTATTTGGAGGGGTATCACCACCAACTGGTCGAAAGTGAGTTTATTTTGAGGGGTATCACCACCATGTGGTTCTTTTGTTACTGTTTATGCATTTTTGCAAGGGCATAACTTTCACATCTAAAATTTATTTTTCGTCGCTTTTTAAACCACCTATTTTGAGATCTTTCCATCCATCATCGCTTTCATTTTTAAATCCATATTATCTTCATATTTAATATGTCTTTCTAGTAATATTTTTCTTACTCCATCTACTTCTAATGGAAATCCCATATGCAGGATTTATTAAGTAGTAAGGCTTGTACCAGATTACCTTTGGGAAGGAAAAGAAACCACTTGTGTTGCTGATAATAAAGTAAAATGGGATAATAGTAGTGACGAATCACGTTGACTAATCAAAATGTCCATCTATCATGATTTAAGGTTCCACCTTAAAGAAAATTGATGATCCCGATGAATCTTGGGAAAATATTGAATCTTGGTTTGGTAAACACAATATTATTCGAAAGCACATGAGTTAGAAAATAAAATATTGACTTTAAGTCAAAATGATTTTTCTTGCATTGAAGACTTTCTATCTAAGTTTAAAACACTTCATAATTTTATGTGAAGAATGTGAGATAAAGATGGAGTAAGAGTGTTGCATCTGTATTATTATTTCTAAGCTAGGTAGTGCGTATCTTGTGTTTGTATTCCAATTCTCCTTTATGCCATGAGAGAGGCTCTAGGAAAAGCTTATAAAAAACCCACTCCTGAGTCCTTTTGTGATGCTTTGATTAGAGAGCAAGATAATCTTGTACAACTTGGAGTGATCATGACCGTGAGGTACTCCCCAAATAAAGCCTTAGTCACCAAAGGCCATAAAGATAAAACAAGTATCTAAAGAAGCAACATCCTCGCCACAACAACAAGCAACATAAGGGTCCTAAACTCACTTAGGGCAGCTTTGGCTCCTAATTTGATGCAAAGGAGCAAATCTAGCAAAAATACCGACAAATATCAAGTAACTTTTGTGATAAATAAGGGTCATGATAGTCCAACAGCCTCTCAAGAAGGTGGAAGCTTTAGAGGTGGATGAAGAAGCACAACATTAGTATTGATTCTACTTCTTCTTATTCTTCTCATGGACATGCACTTCTACTTCGGGGTTTTCCCTTCAATGCAACTTCTACTTCTTCATCCGATGAGTGGTTTATTGATTATGGATAATCTATCATATGGCTAAGGATAAAGACATATTTTCTGCCCTAAATGAATATAACACCAAGAAAATATATTTGTTGGTGATTATATATCTTTTAGTGTTGTAGGATATGGAACATTTGGCAGATAATGATCATTTCAATGATATATTACGTGTTCCAATTCATTTTTGTAACCTTCTATCAATATATTAAATCATTCATTCATGTGAAGGTAAAATCGTAGGAGTTTTCACCTCACCAAGTTGGGTTGGTAATCAAGGATCTAAAAATATCCTAAGCATGTTCTTTTGTAAAATGGAATTTCTTACGATATTACTGTGTTGTACAAGTTTGACAACTTTGGTTCACTGTTATTTTCCATCACTTTTGTTTCTCATAGCAATGGCGACTTGGAGCAAACTTTGCAGCATGAGAGGTTTTTCATCTAATCTATCACCCATTGCAAAGAATCCATGTAATCAACAGACAGATTGTTCTCCTTGTTTCATGTAGAGATGGTGTTTGTGTCGGGTTGTGTTCTGAAAAACAT
Organism: Picea sitchensis; assembly: GCA_010110895.2. NCBI lineage: Eukaryota > Viridiplantae > Streptophyta > Pinopsida > Pinales > Pinaceae > Picea > Picea sitchensis. Next base: position 13,208 of record SNQJ01S0098547.1, on the reverse strand, counting down.
CATCCTCGACAGCTGACAAATGTTCCTCTTGGCACGCTTCGACCCCCTTGCAACTTGTTCACAATGACTTGTGTGTTCCACTTCCTTCTCCTTATTTTTATAGGGTGTATTTCTTAACTTTCATTGATGAATTTTCCAAACATACTTTGGTTTACTTTCAAAATTAAGAGTGAAGTTTTGATAAGTTTTTGGCCTACGAGGCCCCCTCAGTAGAAAAGCAAACTGGAAATCAAATTCAAAGGTTAAGAATAAATAATGGAGGCAAATATGTGAACAATAATTTAACAAGTTACTGAATCCACAATGGCATCCAAATGCAACACACTATTCCATATACACCACAACAAAATGGTGTTGTTGGATGTAAAGAACCGCACATTAAAAGAAATGGCTTAATTGTATGATCCAATCTAAAGGGATTAAGTCTAAAGTATTGAGGAATCTTATCAATTGTGAAATTATATAGTAAATTGTACTTCCCTACAAAGGATGTTAAAAATATAAATAATGGAAGAATTGCACTGTAATTAAACTATATGTAAGTCACTTCTATGTATTTGGCAAGATAGCATGGACTCACATTCCTAATGAGAAAAGGGAATCTTTACGTTCTAAAGTTAGAAGTGTATATTTTTTTGGTTATTTTCAAGATGTCAAAGGTTATAGACTTTTCAACCACATTGTAATGAAATTATTATTATAAGAGATGTTAAATTTGATGAAAATCTCTTGGCCTTCATGAGCCTAATTCGGGCGATTCTTCCTTCTTCAAAATTTCTAATGCATCCATCTTCGAGTTTGTTCCTTTACTTTGTTCCTTCTTCTAGTTTCTTTCTTCATATGATGAAAGTGAGGATGAAAATACACCTCCACATGTTCACATTCCTCCAGATGAGTCCATTAAACTCGAACTACACTACCCACGGCTTCCTAGATGGGTTCATTCAACATGAGAAGAAGTTGGTGATCTTGTCAAGGATCCTTCAGATCAACGTCGAAAACGTTCACAGTTCCAACGAGCCTCTTCTATTTTGGCTCAATTTTCAAAGACTCATGATCTAGAGACATTTCATGTAAGCTTTTAAGGTCATCCATATTGGGATACAAAGATGAATGAAGAGTATCGCTATTTAATGGAAAATGATACTTGGCATCTTGTACCTCTTCCAAAAGGAAGAAACTTGTTGTGGGATGTAAGTGGGTCTATAGAAATAAGTATGCATCATATGGAATTGTTGAATACATAAGGCTCGGTTAGTTTCCAAAGGATTCTCCCAAGTTGAAGGAATTGACTATATCGAAACCTTTTCCCCTCAGAACTTAATGAATTACATATGCCTTGTTCTTTCCGTTGTTTCCTCACATAAATGGGAGGTCCATCGATGGATAAAGAATCCATCTTCTTTCATGGGATTTTGCACGAAGAAATATGCATGGAACAACCTCTTGGCTATGTCCAAAATGACCTAGCCCTTGTTTGTCACTTTAAGAAATCTCTTCATGGTCTTAAGCAAGCTCCCCTAACTTGTTATGCCAAAATGGACAAATTTCTTATCATTAATCAGATTCTATAGGATGCCACCTTGATCCTAATTTCTATACCAAGAAAGTAGGGAAATCCATCTCATAATCCTTTTCCTCATGTTGATGACTCATCCCATCTCCAGTGACCCTAAAATTTTAACTCATGTGAAATACCACTTTAAGAAGAAATTTGAAATGAAAGACTTAGGTTTTTGCACCATTTCCTTGGCCTCCAAGTTTTGCAACAAATGAAGAATTTTTCTTTCCCAGCCTAAGCATGCTTGTGACCTTCACCACTTTCACATGACGCACAAACCATCCTTCTCCTCTTAGTCCGAGTCAAGCTTGTTGCCACCGTACTTCTCCCAAAGTTGGGATGCCACCTTGCACCACCATTTAGTTGGTATCCTTCTGTATTTGACTCGTACCTATCCTGATATTTCCTTTGATGTTGATCTATTTTCCCGGTATATGAAAAAAATCTCATGAAAGCCATTGGAAAGAAGTTGAAAGGATACTTCCTTTTGTTATGTATGTGGTACACCATCTCGAGATACATTATAGTTCAAGGGGCCTTTATTGGTTGTTTTCAATCGATTCAGATTGGTCACAATCTTGATGATTCAGTGCTCATGTTATGTTTTCAACCTTGGTTCAGGACCAATACTTGGGCATGTAAGAAACAATGAGATATTTCCCTTTCTTCTATAGAAGCAGAAAATCGGCGCTAGTGTTAATGAAATTCAAGAAGCCTTGTGGCTTCGGTATATTCTTTCAGAGTTTGGATTTTAGCCGTAGAATCCGACCATCCTTTGGTGAGATAGTGCCATCAATCTCTCCAATACCCAGCTTCAACTTCGCTAGTAAAACACATCGAAGCATTACGCACTTCATTACAAAACTCATTCATGATCAAGTTATTGAAGTGCTCTTTTTCCCATTAGATGATCAAGTTGCATATGATAAAGTTATTGAAGTTATTGATTGGAGGGAAGCACAGGAAGGATTTAAATTTATGTTTGTATCCATTCATGTATGTGGCCCTCCTTCTAGTGCCATTTATGCTGATGAGCCGAAGATGACCCTTTAAGAACCAAAACATCAATATATAGCATGGAAGACCTCGTGAAAAGTACTCTGAAAAAGAGATACTGCATAATAAGCCCTTCGAGGGGAAACCTCCTTTTACCCCAATTTAATGCCTTCGTCAAGTACAAGATGATTCAAATGAAAATGTCTCCTTGGTATATATAGGAGACTAGGAGGTATAATTACAACCAATGGCCCAAAAGCCTACATAAATAAAATAACATCACTAATCTAATATGCCCCAATTAAGGGTTAATGAGCAGCCGACATAAAATAAAATAACATTACTAATATAATATGCCCTAATTATAAGTTACTGAGCCAATATTAGGCTCTTAACATGCCCCTCCCCTTGAGAGGTATGTTGTCCGCAACGCTTGAGTAACTCCTTTGGATGCTTCAAGATAAAAGACTCATCTTCCCAAGTGGAATCTTCATTGGTAGTTCCTCCATTTCCACGAGATACCGAAATGGATCTATTCCTACCAGAATTCTGTGTCAAGGATACTAGCTCCAATATGATTTTTCCCCATCAAGTTCGAAATATAGTTTGAACTGATCTTGTCACCTATAACTCCATTTACATGAAACATGGAAAACTGGTGTACTTGTGAAGATGCAAGCAGCTTCAATTTGTATGCCATAGTATTTATCTTTTGCAACACCTTATAAATATAATTTATTACCATAGTACTTTGGTGATAATTCTATTATCCTTCTCGGGTTTGTTTTGAGGATTACTCTTTTGTTTGTATGGTTGTAGTCTTAAATACCCAATCCCCTACTTCAAAAACTTCTTTCACTACTTCATGTTGATCTGTTTGTTGTTTCATGCTATTATGTGTCATGGTTAGGTTGTTCCTTAAGATTTGGAGAATCCTTGTTGTTGATTCTCGATGTGATCTTCCAACGCTTGAACCTTAGATTTTCTTTTTAGAAAAGAAGTGATGGAAGGGGAGGGTGGTATCCATAAAGTGCCATAAATGGTGTCATTTTTGTTGTAGTGCATGAAAGGAAGTGTTATACCACCATTCTCGCCAAGGGTAACCATTTGAAACCATTGTGTTTGTTTATCGTGAGGACAAAGCAACGAAGGTATCCTTCCGCATATTTGTTCATTATCCTAGCTAGTCCACGATTGAGGATGATAGGATGAGCTATGAGCCAATTTGAGTACTCCAAACAAGAAAAATAATTATGTCCAAAAATGTCCAAAGGAAGATGGGATCTCTATCACTAACAATCTTGGGTTGCCATGTAGCTTTGAACTCCTGTCTCCTATGAATGCGAAAAGTAAATCTGCATTTCAGCCTTGAAGGATGAGAGAGTGCAATAAAAGTGTGCTGCATTTGGTCGTACCTATCAACAATCACCATGATGACACTTTCCTTCTCGTGACTTTGGTAACCCCTGATGAAATCCATGAAACCTCCCAAATAATTTGGGATGGATAATGGTTGTAAAGACCGTGGGTCTTATCTGTTTCCACCTTATTTGTTAGCAAACCAAACATTCAAACACAAAAAATTTGAACATCAATTTTAATACCATCCCAAAAAAAAAAAATCCTTCTCGACTCTATGGTTGGTTTTCAAAAAATCCCGAGTTCTCTCCTACCGGAGAGAGGTGTGCACCTAATAGTACCTTTTGTTTGAGTTGGGAGTTCTTGCTACAAATATAAGCGCATTTTTGTACCATAGTGAATTATTTTTCCATGTAATGTATTTGATGCACCGGAATCTCACAAGAACCTTTCAATGAGAGTCCACACTTTCCTCACATTCTTCCATTCATCCTTTGCTTCTCACAATCTAATCGGTTTGGATGATCGAGATAGCACGAGAAAGGCCTCAACATCTTCATCCTTTTGAGAGTGCATCCGGCCACAACATTTTGCTTCCCTTTATAGATCGCATTTTAAAATCATAACCCAATATCTTGGTTACCCATTTTGTTGTTCTTTTCCAAGATAGTCTTTGTTCCAAGAAGTATTTAAGACTATCAAGGACTGCTTGGACCTTGAAGTGTCTACCTATTAGGTAAGGACGCTATTTCTTCAATGCATGTAGTATTACATCATTTCTTCTCATAAATGGGTTTGTGTAAGTCCTTTCCCTGGAGTGATCGACTTTCTCAAAAGCTGTGGGGCCTTCCTTCTTGCATTAGGACAAAGACAAATTCCATTTCCCGAGAGGATAACACATTCCACAATGGAATATTTTTGTGAAGTCCGGAGGACAAGATGAGCTATTACTACCAAATTTTGGTTGTTCAAAAGCTTTTATTGCCTCTCGGAGTCCATGAAAATGCATCCTTCTTAGTTAGTGTTGCTAGTTGTGCCTATTCCTTCCATAGTTCAACAAACTTAAGGAGTAGCCTTTCAAACCCAAAAAATCCTTTAATATTTTTCAATGTTTTGGGAATCTGCCGCCCATCATGGCCTTAATCTTGTTAGGGTCTACCTTGACACCTTTCATGAGATACAATGACCAAATACTTACCTCCTTTACTCCAAAGAAACATTTGATGGTTTGGCATATAGTTGTTGTTCCTTTTAGTAGTTGTAGCACCTTGTCAACATGTCAGCAGATGATCCTCCCAAGACTTGCTATAGATTAGCATATCATCAAAAAATACTAGCACAAATTAAGGAAGGGCTTGAAAATGGAATTCATCAACCCTTTGAATGGAAGGTGCATTTGTAAGGCCAAAAGGCATGACCAAAATTCATAATGGCCTTCATGAGTTTGGAATGTTGTTTTTGGGATATCTTCCTTCTTACTTTGATTTGATGATACCAACGGAGATCCACTTTGTGAAATAGATTGCTCCACGAAGTTCATCTAACAATTCATCAATGACAGAATGGGAACTTATCTCTAATAGTGATCTTGTTGAGTCTCTATAATCCATACACATATTCCATGAGCTATATTTATTGAACACCATTACCACTAGTCCAGAGTAAGAACTTCTTTGGCTAGGTCTACAATGCCAAATTTCTTAACATTTCTTCAACCATGCCACTCACCTCTCATGTGAAGGGTATTTGTATGGCCTGATGCTAGGAGGAACACCCCAGGAATTAAGTGAATTTCATGATAAGGATTTCGAGTGGGTGGAAGACCTTTGGGAATATCTTCAAATACTTTGAATGCTTATCAATGATCCTTTGGAGATCTTTGAGGAATAGATGGCTTAGATAGTTTGGAAACATCTAGGAGCATAGTTGTGCAATAATAAAATTTGATGCCCCTTTTTCAATAATTTTATCATGCCATTAGAGCTTATCACCTTACCATGTTTCCTTCTGATACCTCTTAACTCGCTTTTCTTTCCAATGTAAATTTCATGAAATTCTTGAAAATTAAAAAGCCATTGTTCCAATGATTGTAACCATCATCCTCAGTACACTCCACATTACCCATGGGTATAGCAATCATTGACTATTCATTACATATTCCCCATAGTAAGATTGATCTTATTGCATTTCCTTTTCCTATAAATTGATAGCTCCTCCATCCGCAATCATTACTTGAAACTCACTGGATATACAAAGCAATTGGAGATCTCGGCTAGTAATTTTGTGAATGAAATTATGAGTAGTTTCATAATCAATTAGGACTACTACTTTTCTTTGATGTATCCTTCCGATCTTGAGGGTTTGAGGAGTGCTAATTCCTCCATCCAATGCATTCTCACACAATGTATCGGAGTCAACTTCGCATCTAAATTTCTTCTACGTTTTCATCTTGAGATGGTTCTCGCTCTTGTTCTTCTTCCTCACAATCTATGTAGAACAATTCCTTCTCACCACACTTATGTCCCTTTTACATTCCATTTGTTAGTCACAATTAAAGCATAAACCTTTTCTTTCTCTTCCAATTTGTTGAGGTGTCAACTTTGTAGGTTGAGGTTTTAGAAGAAGGAGCATTGTTCTCTATAGATGTTAGATTGGCCCTTCTAGTAGCCATAGCCATATTTTACTTTCAACATTTCTCTGCCACTTTAAATGCATTCTCCTGAATGATTTGGGTTCCCAACTCCTCATGTTGAATGTTATCCTTTAAAGTCCTATAAATACATCAATCAAGTGCTGATCCGAATATTGGTTACCTTTATATTCAATCTTGGAAGTTCCCCAATGCTCAGAATCAAACCCTTTTTGCTTGAGATTTATCAATTGGCTAAAGAAGGTATTGCCCTTTGTATCCCCACTATAGTGCTATCATTTATTCTGTGAACATTGTCCAAGTGACGAATGATTTCCATAGAACAAAGCCCTCCATACCATACAAATTGATTGGTCTCTAAATATAAAGAAGCAATTGCACTTTGTGTATGTGGGTGCCATTATGGGAGATCAAAGAATTGCTCCATCTCGGCATCCATGATTGGGTCCTTGCCATCAAATCCTCATATCAATCTTTAGAACGTGGTTGGTCTTTAAACTAAAGTTGGCTCTCCATTCTTGATTCACCTTCCCTTGTTCCCCCTCATCAATGAATTTCATGGATGCATTTTCATTTTCAGGTGTCTTCTCTGGTACTAAATTTTTCAATACTTCCCATGATCTCCCCTTTTGGGAATCATCTATCTTAGTATCCAACTTAGCTCCATTGAATCCATCTTCTTTGTAGTTCATTTATGTCCTAATACGCATTTCTTCACCTTCATCAAAAGTCCAATTAGGGTTTTCTCTGAGGCTTATTTGTGTAGAAGGTCCCTTTTTCTAAGTGGCATGTTGGCCAAGTATCACTTTTGAATCTTGATTTTGAGAAGGTTCTGCTAGACAATATTTATTATGTTCCATCTCCCAATTTTTGGCCCTTTTCCTCTGGTGCATGAAACTTTCTTTAGTTAGTTCTCCTCTGATATTTCTTTTCTCTCAGTAATGCCACAGTCTGATCAACAAAATTGATGTGTCATGGGTCTCTACTGCAACTTCCTCACAACTTGTCGCATTTCGTCTTCTGTGAGATCCTACTTGTATAGCTAATGCCCCGCCAAGCATTGTAAAATAATTGATATAAAAATTCTTAAATTCTACCCAAAGTAATTTGATTATTCATGATCCACGCAACTAGTCCCACTCAATTTGATACTCTAGAAAGAAGCAGGATTGTTTTACCTCGAAAACCTTCTTGAGACTAGTCGATAAGACTACTCAGATACCCTATCTTACAAAAGGTGTATATACAAATGTAAGATGACCTTTTGTAATCTGAAATTTGTACCACAAATACCTTAATACTCTCTCGAATGGCCTCCTGTAGTTCGTGGTCTGAAAATGTTACGTAAAAATTGTTGAGGCAAGCGAAAATTCCTCAATAAATCATTTCAGGATGATTCCGTAACCCTATCTTGTACAGGCCGGGATTCTAAATTATAAGGTCTTCAGAGTCAATTTTGCACCTAACGCATTACCTTGATCCGTCTGCTAAATAATTTCCAAGCGGTTCCTTCAAAACATTGTAGAAAAGTTTATAGCTTAAAATTCCACTTGTCTCGTGATAGCAATAAACTCCAAGACCTTGAGCTCCACACTATATGTTAAACCAAAACATCAATATAGCATGGAAAAGACCTGTGAAAGTACTCAATGCTTGAAAAAGAGAGATACTCTCAGATAATAAGCCCCTTCGAGGGGCCAACCTCCTTTAACACCCCACTTAAATGTTCAGCACAATATGATTCAAATGAAAATGTCTCCTTGTATATATATAGGAGACTAGGAGGCAAGTACTTACAACCAATGGCCCCAAAGATTCCGCCTAAAGCCGACATAAATAAAATAACATTACTAATCTAATATGCCCCAATTAAGGGTTAATGAGCAAGCCTACATAAATAAAATAACATTACTAATCTAATATGCCCCAATTAAGGGTTAATGAGCCAATATTAGGGCTTTAACAGACCCACTCAATCAAATGACGGAAAATGCCCAATGGAAGGTCCAAATTAGACCCACTCTTTTTTGGGGTAGCGCTTCCAACCAGATTTTGGCCTGGTTTCCAACTAACTAAGATACTAACCAAATATGAATTTGAGAACCAAAGGTTCTCAGATGAATACGAAAAATAAATAAAAGAAGTAAATACAACTAACTAAATTTAAGTTAAGATGTATGATTCTTATTCTAAGATGTAGTTTCTAAACTAAAATTAAACTAACCTATCCTGATCAGGAGCAAACTATAAAAATAGATGAATACAGTGAATGATGTGTATTACTTGCGTAGAATAAATTCGTAACACAGGTGATATAAATATTTTACCAAGAAGTTGTTTGGAACCAATAAAAATTGTTCAACAAACTAGGCTACAGATTCGTTGCATTCATAAAGAAAAACAATAACGATTTTAAATCACAGATTATCAATCCAGAAATACTTCTAAGATTAACATCTATAATCACAAAACATACATGCATGGATAAGAATAGTCACAATCATACACATAAAATCCATTGTCTTACCAAAATGTCTTAAGTCTTTATTCATATAATAGTAAAAATACCAGTCCTTTATAAAAGAACCAAAAGCCCTGATTTCATTACAATTATCCCATTTATACGGGTGTCGTAGGACTGTGTTTTGATGCTCATATTGATAACAGTTGGGATATTGAAGCGATGCTCAAGTTTTATTTCCCGATTAGGGAACAATTATGATAATTTGATTTACCCTGCAAAATTTCAGTTACAAAAATAATTCTTCAGGGGAGCCCTGACGATTTTTCTCTCACGTTTACGACTGCCATCTATTTCTTGAAGTATTCAAGTATGGAATCTAATCAAAGTGATTGTTTCCTCTCTAGGTCATCCTGACTCTTGCACATGGGAATAATGATCTTCGTTCTGAGGCTCTGCTCAACACGCTGCACGATATTTTCGGTTACAGTGATGATTTTGGAGGGTTGGATCGATATTTTTTCAATAACCTCCACATTGATTTTGTTGGTCACTTTGATTGCTCTCTAAGCCAGGTTCCACCTGGTGTCCACGTCTTCAATGATCATCTGGGTTGATGAAGCTTTGTTGATGTCCCTCAAGGGATCCATTTCAAATAGCGAGACTAGATTGTAGGATGATCTCCATACCTCTATGAAAGATATTTTGACTTTTCCCTTGGTATTTAACACCTCGGTGATCGTTGCCATACCTATTTCTAGCATTCGTCGATCATGGATTCTATTTTCGTAAGAATACGACAAGAGGGTTTCTAAGGATGGAATGGTTGGTCGAGATTCTTTCCATTTTGTGATTGTGTCATCAGCCTCCAGGGATTTTTTATACTTTTCTTGGATAGCTTTCACCTGAGAATCGAATTGCGCTTATTCATATTCGATCACCAAAACTCTGCCGAGTGCACTGAAAATCCTTTTCTACATGTTCTGAAGCTCTTCATTTTTCTCCAGGGATTTTGTCTCCACCGCCTCGAGAATCGTTGCTTGGCTTTGGTGATCTTCTATATTCTTCCTCAAAACTTCTTTCTCCACTTGTATCTTCTAGAATTAGGCTCGACCTTTTTCATTGAAAGTCCTCAATTCTTCTAATTGTTCTTTGAGTTTAGACACTTCCATATTTTTTGAAGTTTCAAGTTGTTGCATGTCACTAGCGTGGACCTTCTAGACCAGTGACACTGACTCAGTGAATTTGATTTGCAGATGTTCCTTCTGTTCTTGTAATTTATTTTTAATCTCTTCCTCATAAGCCTGCTTGGCATGTTGAATCTCCTTTGTTTGCTCACTAAAAGTAAATTGTTTGATGGTCACCAGGGTCATTTCCAGCTCTTCAATCCTATATTTTGCATCATCTAAAGCTACAATGACCTCATGTACCAACACAATGTTTACCCCAATGAATGCACTGAGCACCGAGGCCACATGTAGAGAGTTATCCTTTGCATCAGGCCCGGCTTTCCATTTGATATTTATTTCAAGCACGTCTTAGCTTTCTTCTATATTTCCCTTTTTCTTTTGAGGGCCCTCTTCTCTATGGCTCGGGTCTTGTGGTTGTAGTAGTAATCCCCAACTGTGACCACTACTCCTTTGAACCCAATTCCTTCTGAGTTGAGCAACAAGCTTCCTGGAATAGTAGCTAAAGGGGTGCATTCTTCTATTGGGATATTGACCACGTGGATTTCAGGATCCAGTTCGATGATATCATTAGAACCTATCGGAATGATGTCTTGGACTTCTGCGTTGCCATATTTATCTTTCTTATTCTTTTCCTGGGTTTCTCTCGGTGTTACCAATGGTGTATTACCTGTGTTTGTTGTTTATTTCTTCCTTGTGCCAGCCTTCCAAGTGGGAGAATATTTACTTTTAATTTTGTCTAGTGCAACCTGCTTATCTTGAGCCTCTTTCTTCTTCAACAATTGGTATCTTTCTTTGGCCTCGTCAACTTTCCTTTCCAATCCAGCTTCTTTATCTCTTCTCTTTTGCTCCTCTTCACTTATTTTTTTAGTATCTTGGTGGAGGAGAGCTCGAAACGGATTCATCCACAGCGTTATGTCTTGTTCTTCATATTTTCTCAGTTTTTGTTGGGCCACGTTGGTATTAATCCTTTCTACCGCTTATTTGAAACTCAATGTGCCTCGAAGAACTGAGACTCATGAATGGTCTGTGGCACTAATAAAATGGCCTTTATGTGTTCATAAACTACATTCTAAGGGTCGTGTGATTTGGTTTCCCCCAAACAGAGACATATCTCCTTGAGTGCTTCTACTTCCTTTTCAACTTGCTTCTTGTTTTCAAAAGAATATCACCCCACCTAGATGGGGAAAATTGGCCAGTATTTCTTGTTCTTTTCTGAAAGGTAGGCAGTGGCCCCTTTTTCAACAGTCTAGTATGCATTCTCCCTAGTGTTACCCATGATTTTGGTCATCATGATGGTGTATTAATGATGGTGTACTCAGGCTCCTCATAAGAAATTTCTCCTGAGAAAAGTGACATTCATCTCTTCCCAGAAAACTTGCTTTTGAAGAGAGTTCACAGGTTGCTAATATACCAGGGTGCGAGAATGACCCATTCTCGCAGGCTGCCTTAAGCTAGGGTGCGAACTTCTTGCATTGTGCTACATAGCTAGGGTGTGAACTTGCTCTAAAGCTTGGAAAAATATGAATTCTCGATGGTTCTAGAAGGGAATCTTCTAGAAGAATGGGTTGGCATTCGAATGGTTATCCTTGTACTGGATTCCCTGATATTGTGGGATCATTATTATCTAAGTAACCATCTCATTCTCTCCTATATATTGATGGATTTCTCATGGAAAAGGTTAAGCAAGATTCATTGGAGAATTGGTGAAATGATTGTGTGAAGGACCTAGCTTGAACAGGGGCTTGGAGACTCTAACAAGTCTATCAAGAGGATTTGATCTTCTTCATGCAAGGATTGAGCAAGTGTGTGTGTTGGAGCCAAGAGCCATCGAAAGGAACCTTGTGACATCAAGGCAATCAGGTTGTAATCTTCTACTTTCAATTAATATGATACAGTGGCATGTCCCTTTCCCATAAAGTCATTCTCACTTTATTGTGTAATTCCTTGATCATACACATAAGTTGACAGTTGAATATATTTTGTTATCTTCACTTTGGTTGGTTTGTGTTGTCTTGGTCTTGACCTCACGAGAGCACCGGAGCGAAGCGGGAGCAACAGAGACCCTAGGAAGCGATACAAAGGTATGTTACTTGTTCCTTCCTACTAGCTAATTCAATGGTCAAAACTTAGGGAAAGAGTCATGTCCTGTCCTGTTTTGTTCTAGATCCAGGTGGATCTAGGGAGATCTGTTAGTGTCTGCACCTACCGATTAGTCCGATAACAAAATTGGCGACTCCGCTGGGGAAATAACCCGTTTTCTTTGTGGTTTTTGGTGTTTTTCTTTGGCCATTTTCTATTGCCTTACCTTTCTCCATTCATATCAATCTCTGAGTCTTCAGGATACCCTGATAGACCCTCTGGGTCCAGAGGCCTCTTCAAATTTTGTGTCTTTTTCCAAAAATTTGATTAGTTTCATAAATTCTCGCACTGCACTCCACAGTGGCCTGCGAGAATCTATTGAGTTCGCACCCTGCTTTTAGGTTCAGTGCGAGGTTCTCGCACTCTGCTCAAAGCTCACCTGCGAGAATCACCTATTCTCACACTGTGTAATACTCTCGGCCTGCAAACCCTCTTTTTCAAAATTTTGGATTTGAGTTTTTGCATCTTCAACTGCCCAGATCAGTTTAGGTGCCTAAAAAGAGTTTCTTGGACCATTGGTTGATGTTTTTCTTGTCTTCATTTTTGTGCACGAATAGTCTTAGGATTTCAAAGGCTCTTCCTGTCACATTTTTCTTGACTTTCATTTCTTGACTTTTTTGGCAAAGATATACTCTCTGATTTCGGAATCTGAGTGTGCTTGTTTGGTTAAGAACCAGCAATCGGTTGAAAGTTGAGCTTCTTTGTATTTATCATTTGCTTATTCTTTGAAAGATCATTTTTCTCATGCAATTGAAAAGACTAGTTTGGTTTGCTTGTTATTTTTGTTTCCATTGAAAGATTGGTTTGGGTTTTTATCTATTGCTTGTTCATTAGTTTTTGGTTTTCTGAACT
>SNQJ01S0098546.1:18392-31184 GCA_010110895.2 Picea sitchensis | reverse complement strand
TCTTATTATTTTAGTTCTTATATACTAGCCACTAGGTTCTTAATATTTAAGTAAAAGTCAATGTGGAAGAGACTCGATTAAATTGTCTTGCCATAGGTTAGGTTAACATGTTCAGGTGGATGTTCAACATAGGTTATTTAGTTGAGGCTAGGTTCAACATAGGTTATTAAGTTTAGGTTAGGTTATGAGTAAAGTGCAGTTGAATACTTTAAGAATGAAAATGGATTTATTATCATTATTTTAAAATAACAGATCATTTAATTTTTCATTTTTTTTAAATCTTACATTTATTTAATAGTCAATTTGAATACTTTAAGAATGAAAACGGAGTTATTATCATTATTTTAAAATAACGGATCATATATTTTTTTATTTTTATTTTTTTAAATCTTAAATTTATTTAATAGTCAATTTGAATACTTTAAGAATGAAAATGGATTTATTATCATTATATAAAAATAACAGATCATATAATATATTTATTTTTAAATCTTACATTTATTTAATAGACGAGTGCAATAATAATTGTGTCCGCTCATAAAATTGTTTAACAAATTATGACACAAATTTGTAGTAAATTGATAATGAGCCTCGATCCTACATGTTTACCTGCTACTATGTTGCCGGTAATTTGAAAAGATTTTCTAAATGTCAAACAAATCTTAGAAATCTTTTCAAATTACCGACAACACAGTAGCAGGTGGATCAGAAATAACAAATCCCTATTCTTTGATAAAATGTGTAAGAATGTAATGGGATATCAACCCTTAGGGCGTCGTCAAATCATCCCAATTAAACTACAGGATCAACTAACTTGAAATTGCATTGACACCATCTATGATGAGTTTTAGGTTTCAACGAAAAGAAAGGGATACAATAAAGTGCAATTCAGATGAAAAGAGAGTACATGGAGTACCATAACAGTGATGTCATGAAAAAATGGATTTCTATAGTTTACAATTACAATAAGGGCATAATTAGTAATCCATTGATGAAACTTACGGAAGCTTAAAGTCTCGTTGGCGAGCAAGTTAGAATTTTAATGTCAGCGTCAACTAGAGGAAATTAATAGTTTCCAAAATCAGAAGAAAGGAGAGAATTAAATATGGGAACATTTTATTCTATCAACCAAAGAATAAAATTACAGAGGTCATTATTATTGAGATCTTGCTTTTTTCGAGGTAATTAATCTATTTACAATGAAAAATAGGAACAAAGTTAAGAACAAAGAATGGGCATGAGAATCTAAAACGTTTTAAAGGAGTCGAGGAGGAGAGCAGGAGACTATAAATATAAGTGTAAGTGCTAAGAGCCATATAATGGAGTAAGCTGAGTCAACAACAATCTTCCCTCTTTTTAGAATCCAGCCAGATTTTCATACTGGAGTGGCACAAATTTTAGCATGGATCAATGTTCCATGAATTTCAGAATATTGCCCCGGGAGTTTTGCTCCATTAAAAACCAGCCCAGATTCTTAGAAATCGATCAGACTTCTAAGTGTGAGAATTTAAAATAGCATCTTGGAGAAAGCGTGCAAAAAATAACTTTCGAGAAGGAAGATTTCTCTAGAGCTTAGCCCTCCCATGAAAATCATCCAAAGGAGGGTATGCCCTTTCCTTGCAGGTCAATGTATCTGATCTTTGTCATAAAATCTACAAATTAGTATGCAAACAATATTTCCTATTTTTCTTTATTTAAATACATGAATAGAGAGTAGTTTTTGAACACAATGCTAAAGATCATAGTGAAAAGACAGTAAGTTGCATTGTTGTAGCAACATGAGACAATAGGTTGAGAAGTAGTCCAGGAGATGAGACTCTATTTTTCGTTCCTTTTTGGTGAATGTAATGAAGAGCAGCAGTCAAAATAAGCATGGAATATTCTTCAAACAACATATTGAGGAATGGGCAAGGTGAAGACAAATAAGCTACAAATTCTAGTAAGGGATTTTGAGGCCATATACATGAAAGAATCAGATAAAATAGACTCACTCTACTCAAATCATGAATTTGTGAGCCAAATTAGATCATATGAGTGAAACTTTTGAGAGAGATGGGAGAGTGGTTGAAAATGTTTTAAGAAGTTTTCCTACAATACTTGAATCAATTGTGGTGTCCAAAGAAGAGACAAAATCTTTCACAATTTTCAATTGATGAGATACAAGCATCTCTCATTTCTCATGAACATAGACTAAACATGTCAGCAAATTCAACTTTGGAGAATGCTTTCAAGGCACAAGTCTCCATCGTAGAGCCAGAGGAAGATCAAATTTCATAGGTAGGTGAAATTTAATAATTGGAAGAACCAACCCATCGACAAAGAAATAAAGTGGAAGGAGAAACATTTGGTACCGGGAGGAGTTTGAGAGGTCCGTTGGACTACAATGAATTGTTTATGCCAGGTCATTTCGGGCTCTTGTGAGGAGTTAAGAGCAGCCCATTGGTGACTCACCTCATTT
The DNA here is from genome assembly GCA_010110895.2 of Picea sitchensis. Classification (NCBI taxonomy): domain Eukaryota; kingdom Viridiplantae; phylum Streptophyta; class Pinopsida; order Pinales; family Pinaceae; genus Picea; species Picea sitchensis. Next base: position 28,726 of record SNQJ01S0098546.1, on the reverse strand, counting down.
TTTCTACTTGTCATCTTCTGTAGAACAATTTGTATCATGATATTTTGGCATCATTGTTCTCTCCATGTTCATTAGTGGCATCCTCCCGGCCCTCAATCCTGTGAACCAGAACATCCATTCTTCCTCGTTCTGGTCAGGCTCCTCTATCTCCCCTCCATTTACTATCTCCCTCCATAGCCCCCCATTACCCCTCACCACCTCTGTCCCCCACCCAACCTGCTTAGGGTGCATAAGTCCAAGAGGGACACTCTGTAAAAATAGCACCCCTCTACAGACTATGACTAACCCCCACACACCTACAAGGCAGCTCATAGCTCACATACATACATCCACATTCAATGCAAAATATAAAATATAAAAAAATTGTATAAAAGAAAGTTAGATTATAAGATAAAATAGTTTTTCTTCCTCTCTATATATTACTTGATAATTTTGACAATCTCTACCTCTCAAGATGTCCACACACAAACCATTTGTGACTACTGAAACCTAAAATCCTCTCTACACAATTTGGTTGCATAGCACCTAACACTTTATATTTTATTGCAGAATCCTCCCTCATACTTGTTATCATTCAAAGTATGTATCTTCACAAAATATTAATGTAAATTATTTAAAACCTGCATGATTACAGCCAATACTAATGTAATTTCCCACACAAATGTAATGAGAATTAGTTAAGAAAACTACATGATTTACAATCAATGGTAATGGAATTTATAGGTTAGTAATTACCTTGAGGAAACCTTGAAGTGCTGCTAGTTATAGATCATTATAGATCATCATCCTCCAAATTAGTTACAAAATGTTACATATTTCCACTCCAAACTAGTTACAGATCGTACTTGTTGTATTCGTTTAACAAATCCAAAATGAGAATTGGCTCCACATAATGCACTACTATGAGAGGATTAAAATCATGAAATAGGAAAGAAAAAACCAACTAAAGTGGAAACATATGGGAAATTCATGGTTTTCTTTCTCTCTCCATTCACCTAGGGTTCTTTAAGACTCGTCCATTTTGTTCTATAGTGTCTCCACAATAATATTTCTTGTACTATCTTTTTCAATTGTCGATTTCTATTTTTCTTCATCTAATTGTTAATAGATTTTTTTTGGTTTTGGAGTGTAATGGGATAGAAAAAAAATGTTCTGTAATTGTATGAAATTAGACATTTCCTAAAGAGAATCTAGAGATGTCAGTACTTACAAATAAAGAGTGAGAAGATATGAGGATTATCAAATGTGGTAACCAAAGTTGTTCGACATTTTGGAATCTAGAGATTAATTATAGAAGGTCATTAAGAAATCCTCATAAAAATTACCCAAAAAACTTAAAAAGAGACATTAACAAGTTAGGGAGGCATGGGCCTTTTGGTGTAGATAAAACTATCCAATCATTCAACAAAGTTCAATTTTTCCCATGTTTTTTAGGTCAGAAGATTTACTAACAAACTTGCAAGAATCGTACTATTGACCCCAAAGAATAGTATTCAATGAACCTCCAAATATAATACATTTAAGAGAGTTGGGATTGGAGGAAGAGACTACAAAGTGCATGAATGTTAGTAGAAGCACACCTGGAAATATTAAATTAAAGGAAGTGATAGTGTGGAAATATCCATGTTTTATATTATTGATATTTTGATATGAAAATCATAGATCACTATATTTTATATACTAGTTTACTTTCCTGAATTTACCTTTAAATATAAATAATGCTTCCTCACAGTTACCCTATGATACTTTAATGACGGTAATCACCTGAATTTTACTACACGTGATATTTGTTTTTGAGTTTTGTAATATAGAAAATGATACACTGAGACTCGTTTTTCTAAATATATATATATGTAGAAAATGATACACGTGGAATGAAGAATTAGAGAAGTTTTGTAGCGGTGGAAAAAGAAGAATTAGAAAAGTTTTGTATGATGTTGACACATTCATATGTGAGACTATGTGTGACAGTCCCTAACTCAAAATTAAAGCGATTGTCGTTTCAAAGGTATATTTAATTGTCAGAAGAAACTTATCAAATCGATACATTGAGACCATAGAACAAAAATGCACCATTATGAGAAATTTAGAGCCAAGAAACTCAAAACATAAATACCCATACTTGGTGGAAATTCATATCTCTAGACACCTATTGACATGAATTCTAGCTCAAAACACACAATGTCATCACATTTCAAGGCGCTCATATTTAATCGTCCTAAATAAACTTATCAAACTCATATTTAATCGTCCTAAAAGAAAACTTATCAAACTCATGTATTTAATCATCTGAAGTCTGATTGAGACCATGGAAAAAAATACATCATAGGTAGAATTTAAGTGAGCTTCAGTCACATAAAAGCCATTACCTAAGGGGCTTGGAATACATCTCTAGACTATATTGACATGAATTCTAACTCAAAACACACAATGTCATTTCAAGACGCTCATATTTAATCGTCCTAAAGAAAACTTATCAAACTCATATTTAATCGTCCTAAAGAAAACTTATCAAACTCATATTTAATCGCCCTAAAGAAAGCTTATCAAACTCATATTTAATCGTCCTGATACAGTGAGACCATGGAAAAAAAAATGCATCATAGGAGTGGAAATTTAGGCGAAACTCAGGTCACATAAAAAACAGTACCTGAGGGAGACTTGGAATACTTGCATATGGCATGTAGGCTCAATATTTGATGCTTGGCTCAATGATGTAGCTTCCGAGGTCAGTTATGGAGGCATTTTTATAACAGAAACTTCACATTTTGATTCAGTGTTTATAACTCTTGTATATGTTTGATCATGATGTATCTGTGGCTTTGATGCTCCCATACACATTATCTCAAATGGGTTGCGGAGGAGTGATCAAATTTCAGTTTCTATATGGTGCTTTTGGATGTTGGACTGCTTATCTTTTGAGTGTTCTTTATGCGAAGCCCTCAGCTAGAACTAAAGCCATGGGAATTCTTCACAAAAGACATATACTTCAGGTAGGTAATTAATGTAGAATTATTCCTAGATTCCATCTAATTTTGGATCTGTTAGTCCTAGACTGTATCCGTTACTCTTGGTGCAATTGATTGTGTGTTTCAGGTAATTACGCCTTAATCACTTGAAAATGCAAGAGCCGTGTATTTATACTGATAATTATCATAGTATAAGAAGTACAAGTTAACGAACTTTATGAGGGCTCTCATAGTTCAGAATTTTTTATTTAAGTACGATTTGTCAAGAGTAAATGGAACATACAACTTATTTAGGAAGAAAATCCATAAATTCAAGGAGATCTTTGCTAATGGACCAACTGAGTTTGAAGTGAGTGCTAATACCATGTCTAGAATTTAATAGAAAATTATTTTAAGGGAAAGAACATGACAGAGAGAAATATAAGCATGGGCATCTATTTTAGAATGGTAGCTAATTCTAAATAAAGAAATTTAATGTTAAAAATAGATGGTCGAGTAATCACTTCAAACAACCATAAAACATACATAAAAACTTTCACATGAATATAGGGTTCCATTTAAAAATAGATGGGACCATAACACATACATAAAAACTTTCACATGAATATAGGGTTCCATTTAAAAATAGATGGTCGAGCAGTCACTTCAAAATGACNNTAACACATACATCAACTCTAAAATTTCCCAACAACATTGCATCCTATTTAGAAGTCGAGAAGCCTACACTAACAACACAAATTTATAAAATCGAAACATCCCCACTAAATTTTTAAAATTGAAAACTGTATAGAGAGCTTGAATTGACTACCATGTAACTTGTTACACATATATCATTTTCTTAATCTATGGAAGCTATAAAATTCCAAAGGTCTTCCTACATATGAAGTTGGACATGTGGGTTCCCTTACCTCTTCAATGACCTTTTCTTTCAAGCGTTCTATCAACTTGAAGCCCTTAATGACAAGGAAAAATATCTCATACTACTAATATCTCCATTGCTTTAAACAGAAAAAAAACAGAGCTGCCCCATGTTTATTACATTTTTATTTTTTCTTAATCCCAGGGAAAAATTAAAGAAATGCTTTCTCTTTGTGTTCATCTAGAAAAGAAGAAGAAATGTTTCAGGGAAGCAATCTATATGAATTACAAAGAAGCTTAATACTTGATAGGATTTTTCAACCAATTACAAAACTAAAACTGACGAATTACAAAATACATGTGATGTGGATTTTGCTGGTAATTCGTTCAATAATGAAACATGGATGGAACAAAAATGCACATTTAGAGATTTCGTTGACGTATTTGCATTCCTTATATTTAGAACTGGGAAAAGAAATTCCATTCGAAGTTTGTATTGATATATGGATGAAGAACCGGATGTTACTTGAGCAATCTATGAATCGAGATAAAGAAAACATTATATGGCTGAAGCGGTATCGCTCCCTTGTTTGTCTTCCATATGTGATGTGGCTAGAAGTTCAATTCAGCCTTGCAAACTCTTTCAAAACTCTCTGTAAAGAAATTGACTTCATCCCACAAACATTTCAACCCTCACATAAAGAGAGGCGCCTACGAATTTGTACATCAAGGAAAGTTCATGGGAAATGATCCATGATTCTGACTCTCAAGCCATGGAACAACTTGGAAATGACCACAACCCTCAGTTTATAAGATCAACCTCTACCACCATAGAATTGATCTCTCAAGCAATCGGAGTCCACCCCAAAATCTGAGCCAGCCAAAATCCGGATGTAAAGCGAATCTTGCTGAGAAATCACCAGTGATCCCGAGAAAAGATCAAAGCCGATCCACATAATGCATAATCTAATCAGCAGACCATCTCGAGAGCTGATCCACGGAGATAATAAAGATTCTAAGTCCAGATTTACAAAATCTCAGTGATCCACTTGAATTTACAAAGCTTAAGCCGTTACCAAAGCACAAAAGCTTTAGGGCAATCATAAAAGCTAAAGCTTAGGCCGTTACAAAAACACAAAATATCAGGCAGTCACAAAACCACAGAATCTAATCAACAGACCATATCAAGAAGTCACAATAGCTAAAGCTTCTAAATCCGTTACAAAAGCTCAGGAAGTCACAAAATCTAAAGCTTAGGCCATTACAAAAGCACAAAATCTAATCAATGGACTATTCCGAAAGCTCGGTTTCTAGTAAGAAAACTTCGAAAATCCCAATGAATCCACATGTTTTGAGGCATCCATGATGGTAAGAAAAATAAAAATCATAATTCCCAACGATGCAACGTGTTTTGAGGCATCCACAAGTACACACTCCTTGCGTCACGATGTTTTGGGTGATGAGACTTCATATGGAACACGATCAAGCGAGAGACTTAATGATGTGAGAATTAGATGTTCATAAAATCCATCTTTACTAGTTTTGATTGAAAATTTACATATAAATCAATGATACAGCGTGATGGAATTATTTTATAATTTTTTATGGGTGTTTAAATAATGAAAAGTAATCCGTCAAGATAATCGATAACTATAAAACTTTTAGTCTTTTATCTCTGTTAATATAAATAAATATAAATATAAGTATATATATATATATCCAGGATCATTCAAGGCTAGGGGTGAGATGTGTTTTGATTTTATATTTGAAAACATAAATAGGGTAGCATTGTTTACGAGTTGAACTAGTACGATAGTGAAAATAATGTTAAAATTCCATGGAGAGATTTTTTTTGAAGATAAAGAAACTAATTTTGTTTCATTCATGAAATTGTATCCCATGACCTTAAATCTTGGAATTTGGTGATGTTTTGTAAACATGATAGTCGGAAGCATTTTTTTTTTTTGTACTATATGGCTTGAGTAGTCAAATTCGGGAGAATGACATTAAAAGTAATTTCTATTAACCCTAGAAAGGTAAATTGTAATAACCATAGAAATATAGCAGGACTAAAGCTAACTTGGGGCCTAAAATATCTTCATAACACATGGATATTTCCAAATTATCACCTCCTTATTTGTCGACATTCCTACTTTACATTATTTTGATGCCATTCTACTTCCTCAATCCCAACTCTAAAAATTGCATTTGTATTTTCGGGGTCATTGAACATATTCCTTGGAGTCAATAGCATGAGGATTTTTCTTCTTGGTTTGTTACTTAATTTTCTGATCTACAAACATGGGAGAAAACTCTTATGTTGGGTGTTGGATAGTTGATGTACAACAAAGGATATTGCTTTCAATATTCAATTCCTTTCTTAATTTTTTGGGTGTGTTTATGAGGGTTTCTTGATGACCCTCTAGAATTAATCCCTAAGATTCCCAAATGTTGAATAATAGAGTTATTACCTTTAATAACTTTCTTATCTTCTACTCTTTTATTTTCTCCTTGCAATACGAATACAAAATTAGTAGGTTTTGGTGAACCATGCATAGTCTGTCATCATATACCCTACACTTCGAGGTCCTAGATTACCTCTAGATTCCCATCAATGCTCAAATTCAGCCATCATTCCTCAAGATTATTTCCCCTGAAAATTTTCTTGCTTAATGGGATCGTGGTTTGAACCCTGAAGGTTGGGTATGTTTTAAGTAGAGTTTTCACATTAGTTGTAGTTCACCTTTGGAAAACATTGGCAGGTCTCTTTGATTTCCCTTTGAGCTCTTAACCATATGTTATGTAGCGGGGAATTCATCTTTGAATATTAGTTGGTTTCTTTCCTTCTAATGGAAGGCACGTTACGTCCTGATTATGCACTTTTACCTTGCAAATATTTTTCAAAAGTAGAGGTTTCTTACCATGATTGACCTCGGGATAATAGTAATCATCTAATAGAAGAGGGTCCATTCCTTTTGGATGAAAACATATTTCTAATGATTACAAAATTTCACATCTATATGATAACTTAGCAAAGTATGTGAGGTTTATTCTACCTCCATAAAAAAAAACCATTCCATCTGATATAAGATAGAGGGGTAAAGTAATCCATATTAGATGGAATGGTTTTTTTGGTGGTTCTAGGTGAATGAGGTTGTGACCTTTTTGGATTATACATCTTAAGAACTATAGCTGTCAATCTAGAATTGGATTTCAAGCAACAATATATTCTAATCGAATTGGGACAAGAAAATCTATAAGCACATTGTTTTTTTAGACAATCAAAGCGTGCCCCAACATTCATATATAATTTTAGTGACTTATGAATGAGAAACATTGAATATATCAATAATTGTTCAAAGAAAAACATGTTGAGTGCAGTTTCTAAACCAAATGGCATTATATGACATTAATATGCTCCCCTTTTGGTTGTGATAGTGGTGAGTTGTTGGATTTTCCCCCTTATAGACACTTGATTATATCCTCAAGACCATCTAAAAACGAAAAAAAAATAGCTTTCCCTATTAACATGTCTAAAACTATTTTTTCAAAGGTGCGGGAAAAGGTTCTTAGTCATTAAATGATTAAAATTTTGTAAGTTTGTTTAGGTCCTCATGTTTTCTTGTTTTATCCATCATGATTGGATAATCCACTCATGTTCCTTTATCATATAAATTGGTAATGACATCCGGTAATTTTCAAAGCACTTTTACATTTTAGCTTTGTACATTGGATGCATCTAATATGGTTTTGACTTATGGGAGTTGGGTCAAGTTATAGTTTGATCCTCAAACTCTCAAGGAAGTCCTTTTAAATCATAGTATCTCTAAGAAAAAATATCGAAAAACTCCTTATAGGGATATTGCTTCGACTATTGTCATATCATCCCAACAATTGACTATTTTCAAATGTTTGGGCTCTTCACCTTCTTCTTTTGCAATGTTGGTCTTCTTTGGATTCCCTCCTATACATTTTATCCTTTATCAATCCATTATTTTTATCCTAGATATTCCTATTTCTTCATAGATTTGCTACTTTATCTAGCTATTGTGTATGGGTTCCTCCTTATTGAGAAGTGACACCTTAGAAACCATTTTGGCATTGTTTTTAAGCATATGATAGATAGAAACTAATGGAATTTTCTTTGAAACCTATGAAGGGGTTGCAACATTTATTTGTTTCTTCATTCAACATGGCAATGAACTGCTTTCATAATTAATCAAAGTCTCTTGTTTCCCTTTTTCTTATATTATTATTATTGTTTATAGACAAGATATTAATAAATCCTAGTGCTCAATATGAAATGATAATTATTCCAAATGATTGAATTTATTCATATGTTATTACTTAGTCCCCATCAATCATTAGAGATGATGAGAGGTATTACTACCGCTTGTATCTATAATACTCTCTATAATCTTTTAAAATCAACATAGGAATAACACTTTCAACCTCGGAATAAAATGGGTCATCCACCGTTGAAAAGTGGTCATGCGCAGTCTCATTGGAAACTCTTTTTTCCTTATGTTTGAATTTATTCATATGTTATTGCTTAGTCCCCATCAATCATTAGAGACGATGAGGTATTACTACCGCTTTGTATCTATAATACTCTCTATAATCTTTTGAAATCAACATAGGAATAACACTTTCAACCTCGGAATAAAATGGGTCATCCACAATTGAAAAGTGGTCATGCCCAGTCTCATTGGAAACTCTGTTGCCTTATGTTCTTTAGAGAAGCCTTTCATCATCTTCATGAAAATTTCAATGTGTTTTTTCAAATAATTTCCCTCTCCATACTTTGTTATCAAACTCATGCTTTGTACATCAACTCTAAATAGGTTCTTCACATAGACTAGGTAGAATTTATGGTTTTCATGTGCCCATGCTTGCAGTTCTTTGTTGGATTATTGCCTCATTGAAACATCCATATGCATTAGTCCATAGTCATTGGGTTCGAGATCGTTGCCCTTTTGAATTCATGTGTAGATATGGCCCCTATATGGTTGAGGTCTCAATAGCTCATACATGTATGTCATATCAAATTTTTCCTCCACTATTAATTTTTTTTTTCAAGATAAATAATCACCTTTTTTCAATTTTGTGTGAACATTATGGTTCACCTGAGTTCATTAGTTCCCATCGCATGGAAAAGCTGCTCAAAAAAGGTCATTTTGGTGTCATTGCCCAACTCCGTGTCATACAAGCAATAGAGACACCCCCGGTACCACATGACCTCCAAGCCCTCCTTTCTAAACATCAAATGGTATTTTCCACTCCCCAAGGACTCCCTCCTTCCCGCAGTGTTCATGATCATTCCATTCCCCTTGTACCCGGAAGCCTTCCTCCCAATATCCGTCCATATCACCACCCCATCTCACAAAAAAATGAAATTGAGAAAATGGTCCAGGAACTCCTTAATGCAGGCATTATCCGTCCTAGTATGAGCCCTTACTCTTCTACTATAGTCATGGTCCTGAAGAAATAAGGTTCTTGGAGAATGTCTCCTGACTTCCGTGCCCTTAATAAACTGACCATTAAAGAGAAATTTCTCATTCCTATCATTGATGACCTCCTAGATGAATTGAGTGGTGCCCAATTCTTTACTAAAATTGATCTTTTCTCGGGCTATCACCAGATACATATGAAAGAGGAAGACATTCCCAAGACCGATTTTTTCACTCATGAGGGCCACTATGAGTTTTTGGTCATGCCCTTTGGCTTGTGTAATTCCCCCTCCACCTTCCAAAGCCTCATGAATCATGTCTTCCATCCCTTTCTATGTCATTTTGTCTTAGTCTTCTTTGATGACATCCTCATCTATAGAAAAACTTGGACAGACCATCTTACTCATGTGGATCAAGTTCTCCATCTACTCTCTCAGCACCAACTTTTCCTGAAACATTCTAAATGTGCTTTTGGTGCCTTAGAAGTAGAATACTTGGGTCATCTATTTGGAAAAGATGGCGTCAGGGTGGACCCGAAAAAGATTGAAGCTATGCAAGACTAGCCGCACCTAAAGACTCTCAAAATCTTGCATGGATTTATTGTCTTAATAGGGTATTATCGCAAGTTTGTTAAGAACTACGAAAAGATGGCAACACCTCTCACTACTCTCCTAAAAAATAACTCTCTCACTTGGACTCCATTCGTTGCTCAAGATTTTCAAACCTTGAAGACGACCATGTGAACCACTTTGGTTCTGTCCCTTCCTGATTTCACAAAGACCTTTGTGTTGGAGTCTGATGCCTCAGGGAAAGGAATCAACGTTGTGCTTATGCAAGAGGGTCGACCTTTGGCCTTCACCAGCAAGCAACTGTCTGAACGGAATCTGTGCAAACCCATTTATGAAAAACAAATGTTGGCTATTTTGCATGCCGTTGATCTGTGGCGCCCTTATCTATTGGGGCAATGCTTCCAAATTAAGACCAACCATCAAAGCCTCAAGTATTTTTTGGAACAACGCATTTCCTCCTAGGAGCAACAAAAATGGGTGACTAAGAT
>SNQJ01S0098545.1:17342-31184 GCA_010110895.2 Picea sitchensis | reverse complement strand
GCTCCAACTCATTTGTACACACACTCAGTCATCCAAAAGAAATGCGCAAGTGTTGAGGAGGAGTTGGAGTAGCTGCAAGTGTGTAGTAATTCCATGTTCAGTCTTTTGGTACTCTATCTTGTGCGCTATCTATGGAGAAGGTGTGCTACCCTGATTTATCTGTTGGTTCTAGTGAGGCTTCTTGAAATCATTCTTTCTGCCAAAGGTTAAGATTCTCGTGGTTGGATTTGTGCCTATGGTTGGGTAGCAATCGTTTAGCATTGCTTATCTTTAAACGAGCACACCATTCTAAGAGAAACATCTTCCAATGATATTACTTCTCCACGAAAGAAAGACCCAGGACGTTAAATTAGTAATGGCAGAGGATAAAAAAATATATGCAAAGTTATGTTTCATAATGATATTAAATATAAGGGAAAATAAGTAGGTTTCTCTTCTCCAAGGCTCTAGTTGTAAAAATGTATGGAGGTTAATATAGGGAAAATGAATGTGAGCACAATACTAGTTAGAGCCAAGTACATTTCCCTACATTCAATAGAGGACTGGATAAGAAAACCAATAAAACAAGTACATAATGACTCAATCATGTATAAATATGTGAATTTAGCTTCTCACTTAGTAGGTAACTCACTGATCTGGAAAATGGGAAAAGGGGATAAAGTTCAAATTGGTCTTGACCCTTGGATAGTTGCCATCTTTAAACGAAGCACACCATTCTAAGAGAGAAACATCTTCCAATGATACATTTCCAATTTAAAGAAAGACCCAGACGCTAAATTCTAGTAATGTGGCGTGAGGATAAAAAAAATATATATGCAAATTTAGGTTTCATAATTAATTTAAATATAAGGGAAAATAAGTAGGTTTCTCTTCTCCAAGGCTCTAGCTGTAAAAATGTATGGAGTTTAATATAGGGAAAATGAATGTGAGCACAATACTAGTTAGAGCCAAGTACATTTCCCTACATTCAATAGAGGACTGGATAAGAAAACCAATAAAACAAGTACATAATGACTCAATCATGTATAAATATGTGAATTTAGCTTCTCACTTAGTAGGTAACTCACTGATCTGGAAAATGGGAAAAGGGGATAAAGTTCAAATTGGTCTTGACCCTTGGATAGGTAGCAACATATTGCACATATTATCTCCTCGGGTAATCCAATATCTTAGAATCAAAGGATATTATACCATTATATAGATTGTGAACTTGGAGAAGTCTAAAAAATTGACAACAACAATGGCTCACTTAGGAGGTGGTTGGCTTGGGAGAAGAACTTATTGAATTTTGGAAGGCTTATATAGTTGCATTAAAAACAACAATGTCAAAATAAGAGAAGATGATGATCAATTGTTATGGTCTCTCAATCCTATTGGAACTTATGTACCTAAACTAGGATACAAAACACTTGCTAAAGAAGGGTTGGTGGGACAACAAGTTTGGTGGTGGAGAACCATCTAGAAATTAAAATATCCTTTGAAAAAAAAAAAAAAAAAAAAAAAAAAAAAAAAAAAAAAAAAAAAAAAAAAAAAAAAAAAAAAAAAATTTAAAACTTAAAAAATAAAAAAATCAATGTATACCGTGCTATGTAGCCTATGTCAACAAGTAGATGAAACTATAGACCATCTAATTATGACATGTTCCTTTACTAAAGAGGTTTGGAAAGAAGTGGAAAGCATGATATGGATAACGAATGTTTGGGAAGGAGGAAATATAGAATAAGCTTTCAGGTCTTGGTTTTTTAAACAAGGAAACAAAGAATATTAGAGCCTTTCCACTCAACATAGATTGAAGGGTATGACTCGCTAGGAACTGGAATATTTTTGAAGGAAATGAGAATTTCTCTCTAAAATGTGTGATATATAGTCTCTTAAATATTTTTCCAATGATATCCATAGGTGAAAAAATAAAAATGGCATGTAATGAAAGAAGAGGTAATCAACAAAGACATCTCTTGCGCATACTTTGATGATGCCTCTCAAAGGAATCCCCCAAAAGGTTCATGACTAATCTTATATCTTTCTTTCAATCATAATATTTCTTTCAAAGTTGGGATAGGTCAACAAAGTAATAAATACTATGAAATAATGACACTCAAATTAATGCTTCAATTGACCCAAGAATATGGTGTTTCACAATTAAAATTTTTAGTGACTCACTTCTCGTTATCCAATGGTTACAAAAGGAAGATTCACTAATAAATTTCACTTTACATCCTCTATATGATGATATACAAAATAAAATCACATCTTTCTCACACGTCTCTTTGTCTCACATATACATGCATATGGACATGGTAGTAGATGGATTTTCAAAAGAAGGTTTGGAATAGAGCATGGCACTAGGATTATATCCATCCTCTAGGATGGGCACTCAAATGAATTCACTCATGAACTTTAGATACAATTATATATATTTACTTTCAGACAATGGATTGTTGTCAATTTTTTTTTTTTTTTTTTTTTTTTTTTTTTTTTTTAAGTTAAAGTTTGGTATTACCTCAAAAATTCAATCCATACATAATTGTGGAGGGTTTGGTAGTTGATCTTCTAGTAAAGTAGAAACCATAACCAACACTAGGATCCCTTTAATATGTTCATCATTGCTCGAAGTTTAAGAGGCAAAGTTTCTAAAAGTCTAAAAATATCATACAAAAACCCTAGATAATAGCAGGGTCTAATCCTGCATCTACTGAGAAAAAAGAAAAACTATCATGAGATAAAAAAACTATTATCTAGAATTGCTTGATTCATCCATGTTTGAGGGTGGCTCGCTCCATGAAGGAACCACTACATATGGTTGTCAACAGGTTGGGCATCTCGAACAAACAAACTCGCCTGACAGAGTGTCAAAAAGAGCATCCATCCTTCCGAGAATAATCTCTCTTTGTCTAAAATTGTTGGTCTCTCACATGGATGATTTTAAGGATGAAATTTAAAAAATGTAGAAACCTTGGCAAATATTACTAATCCTTCATATGTCAATCAACTATAAATACTACGCATATATTTTAAAATATTCAAATTTCTAAGTATTTTGTATAGTCTTTATAAAATTTTGACGATTTTAATGGTAAAAATACCTTATCCCATAGAATTTGGGCTAATCATTTTAAAAATAGCTTAAATATCGCTTTTGGAAAACCATGGTACCTACGCCCATGAGCCAAATTTATCCTGAAATCATCCCCTTAGACTTCGAATCGGGCCTTCAAATCAAAATCATTTTGAGTTGGATCATCCTAGAGGAGCAATCATGAAGTGTTCTCTTCTTGAGAATTACACAAATTTTCCTGGGATGAATGGAATTTGGCTCATGAATTTCTGGAGGAATCTCTTCCACAATTGGGATGAATGGAATTTGGCTCATTGATTTCCGAGGGAATGCCACAACAATGCCTTGAGCTCCACAAAGCCAAACATTGGAGGTCGGTGATAGTGGAATGTGGTAGGAGAGGAGCACAGCTCCAATAATGCTTTGGTGTGACACCAATTAATTCTCTGTGGATAACTATTTCTTTTCCTTTAACCTCAAGGAACATGTTTATTTTGTTGTTACTATGGTATAAAAATGCATGAAGAGATGTTGCTCCATTTAAATTTTGAACTCCTTTTTTGAATGAAATGAGCACCTAACTATGTAATTGTTTTATAAATAAAATTACAATTTCTTTTTTCCTGAAAACAAAAATCCTACTGCAAACCTAAAACCCTAAATATAATCAAATACTTATATATACATAGTATACAACAAAAATGTCATTGAAACATAACTATTATAAAAATACCACTCATAATAAAATAATTATTCTTCTAAATTAAAATAATAAAAAGCATAAAAATCAAAACACATACAACTTCCTCTTCAAACACAAAACGCTTGAATATAATTAGGGGCTCTAGACGCATAATATTCAAAACAAAAAAATGTAACATGGATATAAAGGTCTCAATGTCCTTTTTCCAAGATAATATATAACAAAAATGGCACTTGAACATAACCATGGTTTTCTTAAGGTTGTAAGGTAAAAAAAAACAAATATACATACTACTCGTCTCTTGAGACATAAAGCCGCTTCAAGATACTACTGTGATTATACCTATAGTTTATGTGGAAGGAACTTTATTGTGAACAATAGTTCCTCTCTTAGTATTTTTTATGTTGTAAAAACGAATTAAGATTTATATTTCAGAAGTCAAATTTTATAAAAGACCTTGTTATATTTATTAATATAATTTATATATTAAAAAAACCACTTCAATATAACAATTGTAGTCACCGAGTGTAAAATCAAAATTACTTTTTAAAGAACAAATAAATGAGAATAGGTAGCCCTAGAACTCACATCTTAAATAATTTTTTTCCCATCCAAAGCTTACAATGTAAGAATTTTGGAGATATTATTAAAAAAGTATAGTGGCATAATTCCAAAAGTGCAAAATTTATAATCTAAGAATTTTGGAGACATTATTAAAAAGTATAGTGGTATAAATTTTAGAATTATTTTATTAATATAATTTGTTATTATTAAAAAAAACCACTTCAATATAACAATTGTAGTCACCGAGTGTAAAATCAAAATTACTTTTTAAAGAACAAATAAATGAGAATAGGTAGCCCTAGAACTCACATCTTAAATAATTTTTTTCCCATCCAAAACTTACAATGTAAGAATTTTGGAGATATTATTAAAAAGTATAGCAAGACCCAAAAAGTGCAAAATTCTATAATCTAAGAATTTTGGAGACATTATTAAAAAGAATAGTGGTATAATTTTTTATAATATTAGAGACATTATTAAAAAGTATAGTGTATAATTTTTATAATATTATTTAAAAAAAAAAAAAAAAAAAAAAAAAAAAAAAATTGTTTAAATATTTTATTTTTTAATTTATATATAATAGATTAATTAACCAATTGGTTAATGTTAATGAAATTGTTTAAATATTTTATTTTTAAATCTATATATAATAAAAGATCAATGAAATTGTAAGAAAAATTATAACATATAATTAAAAATAATTAAAAAAAAAAAAAAAAATATTAAATTAATTAAATCACAACTAAAATATAATTAAAAATAAAAAATAAAAAATAATTTATAATAATTACAATATTATATTATTGGACATTTAATTGATTTTAATATGTTTTGTTATTAGTTTTTATTGGGATTATAGCAATGGGTGAGCCATAGACTTATTATTAATTTTATCCTTGACTTTAAATTCCTCTTCATAATGTTTTAACATAAGAATATGTAAATATTGTTTTTCATCACTATTAAAAATAAATAAATAAATATATCTTTTCTAAAAGAAAACTTTAAATTTCTAGAAAAAAAATATATATATTTATGTATTTTATGAGGATTGTTCTTTTCTCAGATTTTCACTATAACTACTTATCTTTACAAAATCATTTCTCAAAACCAAACCAACTTTAGTTCAACACTACCCTTCCTAAAAAAATGTACTATATTTACTATCCAACTCTCATGTCTTTTCATATACATGTACATTAGATTACAAAAGGAAAGACATCTCACCCTGAATCACACCATGATATTTTGGAAAATAAAACTATTGATCCAAAGACGTGAGCGCCTTCCCGACAAATTGTCTTTGAGTTTTCAACTCCCCTCGTGAAATGTGGTTACACAAAAACATTCCAATTCATCTCAAGAAATTGTGAATTTGATTCCAGCAGGGCTCAAGGAAAACCACCTTTTGAGCCTGCATCCTTTTGTTGCCCCATTAGGAGAGGGATCCATGCTAGGAATACAATAAGTTTGTTATACATAGGTATGAAAAACTTTACAAAGAGAAACAATTTGCTATCATCTACAAGGGGTAAGAGGTGCCATGTGCATCCCCTAGATCATGTGTCCTTTTAGATCCACCCCAAGATGGTTACATACCTAACCAAAATCATAAATGACCGACATGATTAGAGTTACCAACATTAAGAGGGAGTCAATCGCAGCCATAAAAGAAAAATCTTATCTTGAAATGAGGACTAAAAGGACAAGCCATGACCGACCACATGGGGTTTGGAGATACTACATAAGATCCCCACCAATACATATAACATATAAGCATAGTCCAATATAATACATAAATGAAAATACAACCACACTTTTAGCTATCATGATACAATAAGACACATAATCTACTCATATGATGATCCACATTTGGAAAAATATAGGGTACACTAAGATGAATATAAAGTGTAACAATATGTAAATAAAATAAAATATTGGAAATTCAACCATGCATTCAACATAAATAGATACATTGATACCAGTGTACTTTTAAGAAAGTGAGTACTTTCACCACTCAAATTATAGATATTTTCTTCATTTAATATTATTGTTAACATCCCAAAATTTTAATACATCAATAGATATTATATAAGTCCAACTACAATTTTGTGTCTAATTTAATATATGACAATTTCCTTTTTAAACGAAGTTACTTTATATGAATATTTTAAAGAGTATCGGAAGATCTATGTTCTTCATGTGCAAAGAGTGAAATGTAGCCACTTGAAAAGGAGGAATATGAGCAAAGAGTGAAATGTAGCCACTTGAAAAAGAGGAATATGAGTAATTTCGCTAGAATATCTAAATATGTTATTGCAATTTAATAGATATGTAATTGTGACAATTTTGTGAATTATTACAAAACGTGTGTTGATGCCCAATCCAATTTAGGGTTCACGTAAATCCAAATCCCCTATAAAGTTTTAAATAGGAAACTCACTTTGTCATGCTTCATATTAATACGTGATTGTTGAGAATCACTGATATTAATATTAAAATTGTTTTTAATTCTATTAGTAGTAAGATTTGATGGTGTTTAGGTTTGGGTTAATTTGTTAAGTAAACAAGAGGAGTTGTAGAGAAGAAAGTCGTTGCAAGTCGTTGCCTTTAGGGTAGTGGTGTCATTGCTCGTTATTTTATTGAAATAAAATAAATCACATTGACTCTAAAGTCTTAAGATCTTATTTGGTTTTTTGAGCTAACATGTTTGGATATATGAACGTTGGTTCCCTTAAGGAAAGGACTAATAAACCACGTGTTTGGATATATGAACGTTGGTGCCCTCAACGAGCTCAATGTTCAGCTGCTATAAGTTTCCAAATATTTTAGGTGACTCTAAGGGTAAATTCATAACCCGTTAGAATATAGAAGATGGTGTGCCAGTTTTACCATTGACGATACCCTCGTCATCGTAATTCACGCTCTAAGCCTCCCTCCTCGAAAGCACCTTTAACCTTTGGATCTTCAAGACCCCCGTATAAAACCCTAGCTAGATAGCCAAAGAGCAATGTAAGATCTCTCCCAAAGGATAGCTTTGAACACAAAGATCATCGCATGTTCCAAAACCCCAGCCAAGAGATATTCAAGCCAATACCGAACCTAGCTGCTACTGCAGCTACACATGCAACCCTCCAAAACTTCAGGCACGATCATGAATCAAGAAGTGTACCAACCTGAAAAAATCATGAGATGTGGACAAATGAGAATCGGCCTCTATTTATAGTAACTCCGGGTACCATCGGGCCAACTTTCTGGGTATGTGTCTGTTCAAGATATTATTATTAATTCCTCGGGCTCCACTTCTTCTCTTGGGGGTTAATAGCCTAATATAAATTTTCTTCTGAGCCTACAAGGCTTCTAGCTATTAGCCAACTCATTAGGGGTTTCTCTTGGTTTCCTCGGCTGCCTTCTATTCGCTGGTTCATACGGGAGTAAATACTCACTAACTACCATATTAACACTCATACCATTCAATTCAATAAAAGAAAACCAAATTTGCATTGCATGTGTTTGAGATAGTAGAGATTAAAAATCAAATTCTTGTAAGTTCTTTCCTTTAAATTGAAAAATATTGCGAAAATTATCCAAAGATATTTCATGTTCCACTGATAGGAGTGCACCTGCACATTAATGGGTAGATTAGATATAGTGAATTACAATAAATTAAAATAAGTTTTAAATGTCTACATGTAATTGAGAAATATGTATACAACCCCTCCGAGCAAGTTCTTGTTGATCAACGACTTATATGTGGCTAAATGCACTCTTCTATGATCATTTCCAAAGAAAATTAAAGTCTTTGCATCTTTCACCGTTGAACAAATCGTATTTTCTATAGGACAAGGTTCAACGGGCACCATGAAGATGATTAAAATTGTCCTTCTACACTGAGTTTGTACACTAAAACAAATCTATTTATCTTACTTTAAAGAATGATTTATTGTGCATGTGTCAAGTCCATAGAGGCTTGGATTTAAGGAGATCCTCTCACAGAACTCAGCCTCTTCAAGACTTGAAATTTAGGGCTAGATTGGTTCTAGGGATGTAGTAGGTTAAGGATGAAAATGAATTCAAAACATAATTTAAATATTTTATGTTTAATATTTAGGACAGTGTTATGTATAATTTACAAACAAAATTAGTCTCTATCTGTAACCAAAGAAAACTTGAACCGTGAAACATATTTCCCACCATCAATAGCACTGAATCCAGTTGGCATGCATTGTGTTTCTTAGTTAGTATGGACCCTAGGTGGTGAATATTTATTCTGATCACATTCTTGCAGGGCCTAAATAATTTCATGCAATCATGGGGATGTTTTTATTAACCGACAATATGTCGCATCTCAACAACATCTCGAGGCCCATGAAAAGACTTGAAGCACAAGTAGAGAAAGAGAGAGTTATTCATGGCCATCAAATCTAGTCCCTGAATCGAATTGACAGGGTCTGTATTATTGTATGGTTGTTGTGGAGTATTAATTAGAACTCTCCCAATAGGCCCCATCCCATCACCTCTATGTATTTCATCAATCAGAGAAACAAGGATTGCGTTTTCATATGTTGATGACCACAATATTCAAATTTCTCAGGAGAAGCCACAGATGGAATCTGATATTGGGCACCTGACTCTCAAATTAAAATTGGGGGAATGGAAATGGTGTGTGTTTTAATGTTCATATATTTTTGTACGTATTGGAAGAGGGGAAGAGGAAGAAGAATAAATCAACACAGGTGAAAGTGTAAGTCGCGTTACAGCTAGTGGACCAGTAGAATCACGTATGTTGAAAGTCAATGACATATGTTAGAAGTCGACGAAAAATTTGGGGAAGGTATCAAATTAGCTTTGGGAAATTATTTATTTGCCAAAAAACAATATTGATCAAACATAAATCTTGAAGGAGAGGTCCTTTAATTGTAAGAATATAAAATAAATAAAACATCGCAAAACATAAACGTCCAAAAACTAATTATTTCTGCAAAATAGCTAAACTATACTGGATTCATATGCTTGAGGCATGGTAACGACATGGCCATCTGTAAGTGACAC
Source organism: Picea sitchensis (assembly GCA_010110895.2). Classification (NCBI taxonomy): domain Eukaryota; kingdom Viridiplantae; phylum Streptophyta; class Pinopsida; order Pinales; family Pinaceae; genus Picea; species Picea sitchensis. Next base: position 21,810 of record SNQJ01S0098545.1, on the reverse strand, counting down.
TGACACTCTGGTTCCTACAAGTTTTCAGGGAGTGCACTGGCATTCCACTAGAGTAAGCTGCATGGAACCACCGTTTCATGCTCCACAACCTGCTACATTAGCGTGTCACCTGATCAACGATGTGTTCCATGCTCCACAACCTGCTACATTAGCGTGCCACTTTATCAACAATGTTATTGTTTGCATAGTTTGATAATTACTTCGAATAAAATATCCGATAATTTGAATTCGTTGTTCGGCCTTTGTTCAAATTATCAATGGAATATTGTAGCTCTAAAGAGTACATAAAGGAAGTAATTAAAAATTTATATGTTTTGTGAACAAATTTGTTCTCCAGGTTAACTGATATACAAGGATTAATTTTTTGCATGCCATGATATCAATCATTTATTTATAGTTTTAATTGGGTTTTTCCACCCCAAAGTTTTCTTCTTGTATCCTTTCTAGCATATGTTGAGAGGATTCAAGTTGTTAAGATATGTTTCATAAATTGCTTGCAGTTTCGTTTCATCGAACATCAAGTTGTTATTTAATTCATTAAGTTCATATTTAATTCATTAAGTTCCTGCACTGTGATTTCCAAATGTTGTACATAATGTTGATCGATTACTAAAGCTTATGTTGTCTTCTCTTTGAAATTCTTAAGTGCATTGACTAGAAATAGCAGATTTAGAATCTGAGTTTGTCAAGGCTCCAACCTCATAGTTGAGGTTTATCTTTCTCTGTTCTAAAGAATACACCAGCTTTTGAAGCTTTTGTATGGTAACAAGCTTAAATGAGACTTGGTTTGGAAGTTGTTCATTCTCAACCTGGCTAGAAGCAACTTGTTCTTCTAAACATAAATCTCTTTTCGTAACATAAATCTTCTTTCATAAGTTATGTTTTCTCCTCTAGATCCAAAAGATTTTCTTTCATAGCAGAAATCTTTCCCCCGAGATCTTCACTTTCTTTGCAATCATTTTGAAGGTCATATTTCAACTTTTCATTGTCTTGCTGCAAGTTTTGGAAAGAGTTTTGCAACATAAGTATTTCTTTCTCTTTCAGTTGAGCCATTCGCTCTGTATTTATTATAATCTCTCTACATACTTCTTCCAATTGTTGGACATGGTCAATTGAATCAGTGATGTCTCTTTGAAGCATTACGTCCTCTTCCCGTAAGTAGCCATCATCTCCATAAATATTCTTTAGTAATTATTCATTGTTTGATATCTCAAGTTTGAGCGAACTATTTTTGAACTATTTTCATTCAACAACTTTTCCAATTCCACTGTCAATTTTTTACCTTCTTCATAACAATATATTCTTTAAATTTTTCCATCAGATTCCTGGGCAAGACCTGAATCGCATAGAATTGTACAAGTAGTTTAAAAACATAGCAAAATCTTATGATATATCCTAGCGTGTGTGAGGACTTCACTTTCATGGCATTCCAACACTTGCAGATATACCCATAGTATACACTTTGGCAAACTAAGACCTCGGTGGTAATTGTATAAAGCTGCACAGATTAAACGAAAAAACAACTTTACATTGATTGAAAAATAAAACAAAATATCTAACGGTTGAAATAGACACCAGAAATGTTGGTTCTCATAGAATATCCTTAGCGATTTTTTGACTGGTATCTGGGATTTGCTTTCTCTGGGGGTTCCTCCTTCTTGAGGTGACAGTGGTGAAGTCGTCCTTCTGCAGAGTATCGCTTGCCTTTGCAGCTTGTTTGATGAGGGGGTAGTCCCGAAATAGGTGGCCGTGCTCATGACATCTTCGGCACCGAAAAGGGATGTGCTCGTAATCTAGAGTCTGTGTCCAGTCCTCATCCTGGTATTCCAGGGTCACCGATCCAGGAAGCGCTTTAGAGATGTTCATGTAGACGCAAATCCTGGCATAAGATGTGTATCTTCTCTGCTTCGTGGCCTCCGAGGCTTTTACAAAATTTCCAAGGGTATTGCCTATACCCATGAGGATCTCTTCCAACCAGAACTCCTGTGGGAGGGAGTATAGGCGTATCCATACAGGGGCCATGGTGAAATCTTCTTTGTTCGGGCTGAATCTTTCCGTCCAGAAGCGTAGAAACAGCCCTGCGGAGTTGAAAAAGTATGGTCCGTTCTCGAAGATCCTGTCCTTGTCCTCAAGATTGTATAAAATGATGGTGAAGAAACCCTTGGAGCTGAGTTGCACCTCATATTCTCCTTTGGGGTTCCACCAATGCCTGATCCACTTATTTAGGTCCCGCTCTGTGGGCCAAAGGCCCAAAAATTTCCCAATAAGGGCGTGTTCCTTCGTGAACTGTGTGTGTTCTCCAACCCTAGTGGAACTAATGAGATATCTTGGAGGTTTTTCAAGTTGTGGAATGCATTTACCTAGCTCCCAACTCCGTGGCGTTTTGGTCTGGGATGTTCCTGCTTCTGTATCCATTTCCGTTCTCAGACCTTTCTCCCTAGCTAAGAGTTGCTCCCTTATCTGCGGCGGCGGTTCGAAGGTGGGTCTTCTTGCCCTGGCACCGACTTTGTCATTGGCCGCCACATTACGATATGAGGGGGGTTTCCCCCCCTCCTCCTCGCCCATATCAGTGTATCACTGGCCAACGGGTGATCTGGTTCGCGTCTGGTTGGATGTGCCGCCTGGTTATGGATTCTTGTTGCGGCTGCCTATGTCGTGAGGTAGTTAGGGTTTCGTCAGGACCACCGAAATCCCCCAATGCTTTCTTACATGTTGAGTACAAAAGAAAATTGTATATTTTAGAATTCTTTTACGACATAAAAGTATTTTTAGAAAAACATGTTTTTTATTTTGATTTTATAGTAAACTAACACAGCCGCTAACTCGTGGCTGGTGAACATCGAAAGAGTTACGGCAAATAAAAAAAATTATATTTTAAAATAAAATTCAGTTAGATAATGAAATTTTAACTGAGCTAAATAATTAAATTTTGAAGAATTCCAAAAGTTAATCATCTAAACGTGGCAATCATATGATGTTACAGTAATTTCTTAATATGATTAGGTAAATGTTAAAAAGTAAATAGGGTAACGGATGCATTTATAAATGCAAAGAAGTTATTAACAATAAATCTGATCTATTGATTTTGGAGGACGACTAAGAATATACCAACATCTTCAATGCATAACCATCATATTAGAATTTAAGATTAAAAGATCATTAATTCTGCCCATCTCCAATAAATGTACACCTTTCGACGTAATTATAATTTATAGATATAAAATTTCATCTAAACAAAACAATTAAACACTTCTATTTTAATTTAATAAATATAAAATATTTTTTTTTAATTATAAATAAATTATCTCAATATCTCATAGAAATTAGCAATATTATCAAATTTAATATTACAAAAAGTCTCACAATGCTCTAGTTACCAAACCATTAATTTTCCCTCATCAATTTTCATTTAGCTTCCTACTAAATACCCACTTAAATTTAAAGCGAAAAACACTATTTGATTAACAAAAACCTTTAAACATCATCTTAGAAATTTTAAAACCAAAAAACACATTTAAACATCATCCTAGAATTTTTATAAAAAAACAATATACATTAAAATCTTCAATGTATTTCATCACTGTAGAAATAAGATTGCAATCTTATGTTATTAATTCACAATATTCAGCCTCAGGAGAAGCCACAGATGGAATCCGATATTGGGCACCCGACTCTCAAATTAAAATTGGGGGAATGGAAATGGTGTGTGTTTTACTATTCATATATTTTTGTACGTATTGGAAGAGGGGCAGAGGAAGAAGAATAAATCAACACAGGTGAAAGTGTAAGTCGCGTTACAGCTAGTGGACCGGTAGAATCACATATGTTGAAAGTCGATGACATATGTTAGAAGTCGACGAAAAATTTGGGGAAGGTAGCAAATTAGCTTTGGGGAATTATTTATTTGCCAAAAAAAATATTGATAAAACATAAATCTTGAAGGAGAGGCCTTAATTGTAAGAATATAAAAATAAATAAAACATCAAAACATAAACTAAAACTAATTATTTCGTGTGGCCACATAAACTATAACCTGTACTGGATGCATATGCTCGAGGCATGATAACAACATGGCCATATGTAAGTGACACTGACACTCTGGTTCCTACAAGTTTTCGGGAAGTGCACTTGCATTCCAATTGGCAAGCTCCATGGAACCACCATTCCATGCTCCACAACCTGCTACATTAGCGTGCCACCTGATCAACGATGTGTTCCATGCTCCACAGCCTGCTACATTAGCATGCCACTTTATCAACAATGTTATTGTTTGCATAGTTTGATAATTACTTCGAATGTCATCTGGGATACTTTGAATTCATTTCCTGGCCTTGTTCAAATTATCGAATGGAATATTGTAGCCGAAAGAGTACATATGAAGTAATTAAATAGTTTAGTTATATCTTTTGTGAACAAATTTGTTCTCCAGGTTAACTGATATACAAGGATTAATTTTTTGCATGCCATG
>SNQJ01S0098544.1:31551-51007 GCA_010110895.2 Picea sitchensis | reverse complement strand
CGGATCTTCTTTCTAAATCAGCATAGGATGTCCTAGTCTCACGCAACCGAATGCTATTACAGGAACTGAATGAGGTATTGTTGTTACGATTGGTGTAACAGCTTCTTCTCATCGTTGTTGATGTTGTTTCAGCATTGTGATTCGCGGGCTGTTTCAGCCACGTGAATTGCGCTCTGACTGCGTTGACCGCTGACTGTGGCGGCTTCCTTGTGTTTCAACATCATCGGTTCTGGCGGTTTCTTCTGTGTTTCAGCATCTGCAACTCTGGGCTGTGTAATAGCTCCATGTTTTAGCATCTTGTGACCTCGGACTGTGTAGCAGCTCTGTGTTTCAGCATCTGCGACCTTGGACTGTGTAGCAGCTCCGTGTTTCAGCATCTACGACCTCAGACTGTGTAGCAGCTCCGTGTTTCAGCATCAGTTCTGTGTTTCAGCAACGGCAGCCTTGGACAGTTCTGTGTTTCAGCAATAGGCCTTAAATGCAAATCTGCAGTTTTGGACACTTATGCATTTCTAATCAATGGTTAAGTACGAGAGTGATGTAAAATATTATGCAAAACAGATTAAACGTATAGTAATGAGAAGGGACATTGTATACCTTTGAGATGATCAGATAAAGTGATAGTATGAGTCTAAATGTAGGTGATCAAGAGTATAATGGTGGCAAAAAGTATAGGCAAAAAGGTACATTATGTGGTCCTAATAGCATGTGGAATACCGTATATACTTAGTGATTCATTTATCTAACACTCATTAATTAATTAGACATAAAGATGCATTGATTCATTCACATAACACAATATTACCCTAGTTCAACCCCTCTTGGGCTACATCCACAAATATTTGACTCTCGAGCTTTATTATAGGTTAGAAATATATCACGCCGCGCGTGGTTACAATCTTAGTTCTTCCTCTCTTCCATAGGTTGCTCATTCCCTGCGAGGATGACTAGATCACACTAGGCTCCTCAGTCTACAATATAACTCTCAGGATCAAGTCACTCACTCCTTCTCTAGATCACCATATTAATGCCTCAAATAGTTCTTACAATCCTCTTCCTCTCTCTTGGGACTCTCTCCCCCCTCCGTATATCCTCTCTATCTCCTCTACTCACTGTGCTCCTTTACATTTCCTAAGTACTACTTATTTATATGCTCGGCTCATTGACCATTACAATGCATTACAAAAACACTAATCCTAGCATCATTAGGTCTTCCTTGCATGTGTGCTTCACCTACTTCTCTTACACATGCTGCTTTTCCTTCCAGATGTCTTCTGCACGATTTTCCTCCAAAAATATAATTTCTTCTTGTAACACCCTTGTTTCTCCCAAATTGTAATTAATCATTAATTAGGATTACCTTATTGTGGCATGGGAACAATGTAAATGTATTATTGTTTAATTTCCAAATAACTCACTGTGGGGGTGAAGCCTTGAAAGTACTAGCCATCATATCAGTAGAGGAAAGAATGGGAAAACTATAGAGAGGGTTCAATATGACAATTTACACTAAATTTTCCCTTTGATGAGGATAATAAACCTCCTTCAGTTCCCAGGTAGGAATTAGTTAATGAATAAAAGACCGGTGGTTGAACCATCAACCACCCCATGAATGGAAGCATGGTCTAGCTGGAGAATGTCATACCGAAGTACCACAGGGTCATGCAAACCTAGACTAACCCAATTTTCCTTCTGACAGAAGGAACAAGACTTGTGGAGAACCTTCCTAAAGGGGAGAGAAGACAAACATAAGAGGACACATAGGAATAGAAGAGTGGGGGAACACACAAAACTTTCCAGGAGAGAATGAGTCGAAGGCCATGAGATTGATGCTGAGGAAGCATCTGATAAACCTCATCGAGGCTCTAACATAGAGAGAAATATATAAGTATGCAGAGAACAGGACCTGAGCAGAAGGCTGAGAGCTTTATGCTGAGGAAGCACCTGATAAACCTCATGGAAGATGTGAAAGAGAAGGGATCTATGAGAATTGACATAAATTCCCTAATGGTAACATGGCTTGGAATGGGGGTGGCCAGAGCACTAAGAATGAATGCCTCTGAGCCTATGGTTGGGTGGAAAGGCGAATAATGATAGTCAATTAGTTGGTTGCAACCAGTAATAGATAAGTATTCTCATATCCTATGTAATTGAACTATAACTGTAGATTAAAGTTGGATATACTATGAATGTTTTAGGGATGTGCATATTTTCTTAATGGTTATAATGTATCCCTTTAATTCATCATGATTGTGTATTTAAGCAAGTAAGGAATTATCTGGCTTATAAACGTAAATTCTTGAGCCCTGTGGTGGCTCAAGTTAAAATAAATGAACTGTGAGTTCGTCGACCTTGGGCATAGTTTCACGTGTGCATGTCGACACTCCCAATCATTATGAGTCCCTTGGAGGAAGGAGATTGTTAATATCAGGAGAGGTAGTGCATGTATGCACCGAATCACTGCAAGGTGGGAAGAGATAGAGAGCCTCTTGAGTGATAGAGTTGATGAATGAGTGCAAGGGGTGCATGAAAAAAATCCTCTAAGTGTTAAGTTCAAGATAAATAGTGCAAAGTGCCTAAGTATTTTAGAGTTGATGAAGCTCAGGAAGGATAGCGAGATTCAAGTCTCGAAAGGGAAGATCCTTTCATTTGGAATACTAATGGATGATATTAGTTTGGGAGGAGCTGAAGCTATTCACGATCGTTAGATATAGAGAAGGAACGTAGATGTTAATCCGTGAAGCCCTTTGCACTTCACAGGTCTAACGAATTGGGCATATTTGTCGTATAGGAGGTGAATCCCCCAAATTCCCTAAGTCCCGAAGTTAATCTAGGCCATAGATCTAAGGATTCCTAGGAAATATCCTGACCGTTGGATCTACGATGTATTCAGTCTGATGTTGACCGCTTCAGGAGGACAGGGGTGTTGTAACATCAAAACCCCCGAAGGCCAGAGTCGCGAAGTAATGCGGACCGTGGATCTATGGATTCTTTGGGACCCTTCTTGACTTTTCGATCATGGGGACATGTGTATCATGTCGAGAGCATGTGGGGGTCCAAGTGTCGAGTGACAAAATTTCTAGGTATGGCGACCTCATGTCAAAGTAAGGGGACATCGGTGACTTGCGACAGGTGCCACGTATTCTTATCAGAGTGTTTTCGGATGACAAATGTCCCACTAGGAATGGCCTAACAATGGGACCCAAGGGACCCTTGAGCAGAAGTTACGAGCCGTAGATATCCAAGGTTTTGTGGATACCCTCAGACCATCAAATATAGGCTATGGTCAACCCAACACTGACTGATTCTAGGAGAAAAGAGAAGCTTACATCACAAAACTCCCTAAGATCCTTCATTTCAAAGGATAGCCACTTCGGAGAAAGTGGGGTCGTGTGGATGGAGAACTCCCGAGGGCCGAAGTGTCAAAGTCAATCATGAACATTGATAGAGGAGGATGCGTGTCAGGAGATATAACACTCTTGAAAGATTGCACTTCAGAAGTTTGCGTTTGTGAGTACTTTGGAATTCGCTGAAGCGCAGAGTTCTGAAGTAAATCAGAACCATTGATGTTCTATGGACGTGTGGCGTAAAATCATGTAGTCCAGAGACTTGGCACTCTAGGAGAATCGAGGGGAGGTGTTTTGGAATTTATCGAAGCTCGGAGGCTCGAAGTAATCATGGTTCATTGACATTGAAAGAGAAAGGGGACCGCTGATCCCGATAGCATACCTAGAGTTCATTGAATCGACAATTTGGGAGATTTGTGGTGTCATAAGTTGAAAACGTCTGTAGCTCGAATCTTCGAAGAACCAAAATGGGCACCTTTTGTCTTGGTGTCTGGTCATATCCCGTGGTCGTATGAAATTTTAGACGAAGGGAAGGGGATAGGCTTGGAATTCAAATCTGAAGGCCGAATGTCGAATTCCCCGCTAGCCTCTGAGTTAGCCGAGGACCAAGCCTAGTTATTGGATTGGTTGGAGGATGGATCTCCACCATAGATTTAGGAATGCTGGAAGCTCCAGGATGCTAAGGAACTTGAGATGAAGCATATTGAGTCAGATCCACATGGAAGCCACGTGACCCCAACCAATGAACACCCGAGGAACTTGGGAGAGGCATATCTGGCAGTTCTGGTCTCGGTTGTGAGCATGGAGACCGTGGTTGGAAAGCTCTGAATGAGAAAAATGTGAGAGAGACCCCGAATGGAGGATTTGAGACAGTTAAGGAAAACAAAATTATGATTCCCCACCCCTTAAAAGAGAGCTTAGGGTTTGGGTGTATTACAATTTGGTATTAGAGCACGATAAGAACACTTGACCTTCTTGGGCTCATGCACGAGTCATATGAAAATGTTTCTGGAGAACTCTAAGGGGTAAGACCCTATCTTACTGCATTCCTAAGAGTATTAGAAAATTTCTACTGAAGAGAGGAATGATATCCTTTACTATTGATATATGTTTTGTAAATTGGCACTGTGTGTTGCTAATGTTCCCGAATAAAGAAGTTGACTTCACTATGCAATTGTACGTGTTTTTGTACAGTCATAAGATTTGGTTACCAAGGCTAAGATGATCCTGTGAAGAACATTATTGCCAAACATAAGTCATCTTCATAAGTTCCTTGAATAGGAGGATGGAGATTTAAAATACAGTTGGGATTTTACCCAATGATATTGAATCATGCTAGTATGTGACAAAGGGACCCTAGCATTTCTTGGGAAATGATAGCCAATCCTATAGGAATAAGATTATGTTGAAGAACACGAATATTTAAACTAAAATAGAAATGTGAATGGATGGAGAGGATCCGTAGCATTAATGATTACTGATTTAATGAAGGGTTAAACCTAGTATAGGTGTATAACCTCACACGATCAGAGGAACGAGTCTGGTCACCATTCCCTGAAAAGGGAGAGCATGTCCATCTCTCGGGTTTTAAGTGGGCTGGGAAACAAATTTTGTTTCTAGGTACATGAATTGTTGGACATGGTTTTTCTAATCAAGTTGATTAACAAAGCTGTAGAATTATAGAGTGATTGTGTGGGAAATCACAACAACCTCCCTTTCTTGCTGGATAGAAAACTAATCTACCAGATTTCTTGTGGGAGGAGGAGAATGACCTCTATCCCTGACTATGATGAACATATGGAAGACTTCTATATGTAATGGTCAAGATTGATCTTGACCTAAAGATACTCTGGATTTCTGAACTAGGATACTTAGTAAGTAGTCCAAATGGTATTATGCATTATTGTTAAAATTAATATAAAATGGTTGACTAAATGTTGATACTAAAGGTGGTAAAGGAAGTGTTAGGGCACTTCCAGAATCCCAATGGGTGAGATTGACATCCAGTGGTGGATGGTAGCCATATAGATATAATTGGAAGCTAGTTTGACTAATTCTATTACCTTGGGTATGGTTATAATTTCCTGGATCATATTTATAAGTTGGGTAATGTTTCAGGGAGGTTGAGGAAAGAGTGTCTTCTTGCTAGCTGTTATCATATAAAAAAGGGAACATAGTTATGACTATGTATGATTCAACTTCCATGTGGATGTCGTGTGAATGACTGCAAGCTCTCAACTAAGACGGAAAATCAATGTTGACTGTTCCTATGAGGATTTTCATAAGGATGGCAGAAATATCCTTGGAGGAGGATCTGGAAGTCTAAGATGCCCATGTGCATGCATGACATGGAAAGGGTGCAAGAAATGAGATTTCATGATGAATGTTTGGTTAGGTTTGTGTGTGTTTATGCTTTTTTGAATTGATTTTATGCATTGTGAAGCTTCTTGATATGAAGCATGATAGTAATACAAGTTAGGTATGAATGATATTAAATGAGAAAGTGATGCACATGTATCATGTAAGGATATATGTATACTAAAGGCACAATATGGTTGCCTTGATGAGTGATATGTAAGGCAAGAATTGCACTTGCCAAGATTAAGTGAAAACCATGGATGCATGGTTGAATCCATTTTTAAAGAGTCATGGAAGTTTTGTTTTGAATGATAACTTAAGGGGGAATGTGCTCCATTCCCTCAGGAAAGATGAGTATAAATAAATGAAAGAGTAAATGAGAAAGGATGGTCTATTGTCAGGATAAGAGGAAAATGATTATGCCTTGAGGATACATGAGAATGATTTTGAACAATCACTAGTTGACTAATTTTAGAATAGAGATATATGTGGGCTATGAAATATACCCATGGAAGCTACACACAAACTATTGATTATGCATATGGTTAAGTACATCATGGATGTAAGTTAACAAAACCAGAATATGTATGGATACATAATTTGGGTGTATGAAAAAGATGAATGTTTATATCCCTATGGAATATTTGGTAAATAGCTAAAGCTAACTCAAGGTTGAGGCCATCACAGATAGTGATGGACATGCAATAAAGGAGTTGCATGATGATGGATTTCCTCGTGAGAGAACTGTGTGAAAAATCTGTCTGGAGGACATAATTCCAACCTTAATAACCGTTGAGAACTAAGAAGTGAGCTACAAGATTATATATATAAATATAAGAATCTTGGATTTCTTTTTGAAAGTATCATGTAATGAATAGAAGACTAATAAATGAATAAATGAGTATGTTTGATTAAATAAGATTGGTTGAAGCCACGTTAATAAAAGGAAGTTGTATGCCTCGGATACCCAAGTAGAGTATAAAGCAGGAAGAAAAACTTGATGAAATCAGGATGCTCAAGAACCTGACAGAGGAGATGAATGCGAGCTTCTCATAGGAGGGAAGACAGATCGAAGTCATCAAATCAACTTCACTAATCCACTAAAGTTAACGGATCAAACACCATTCCTTCGATTATATTGATGACCGGGGATCATTGCGGAGCGTGAAGGCGAAATTTACAGACGTGCTAGTTCATGGCCCGCAATCAACCTGCACCGTTGATCTCATCAGGGTGGATAATAAATGACCACAATTAGAAGAGTCGGGCGAACACTTTTCAGATTGCAGAGATTGGACTCTTCGATAGAGAGCGAGCATATTGGGATTTCACAATCGTTGTGAACCATCGATTTGTGAATGATTGGTGGGCAAACCTGCAAGGAAACCACACGTTAATGTCGCATAAAACTCATACTGTGATTGGGTACTGTGGTTGAATTTAGCACATTGAAGCTTTATATCAACATAAATTCTCGATCAAACACATTTGTGTTGGAATTATTATTATCTGGAAATCGTGTGGTTTAAATCCATCGATGGCTAATATCGACGGCCTGCGATCATTATAGATATTGCATATGCACATGAGTTAACATCGAGACCTGCACCCATAATTTAAATTCAATATTGAGTTGTTTTGAGTTTGGGATCTGACCATAGATCGGACAACCCATATTCATTGTGGGGATTGGAAGGAGAATTAAACTGTGAGCTAGTTGAGGTTCCGCAATCCCTTGTAGTCGTTAGATCTGGGGGAAGAAGGATCTAAACCATCGATTTGCAGGCAAGGGGGTTATCCAGGATCATAGCACTTGGACATGGGAGTTGAAAGGATAGCGCTGAAACGAATAGAGATGAGGTCACAACTCTCAGTCGCATGGAGAGAAAACGGAGTTCCTCCGAGCCAGTCAAGGAAGACAGAGTTTAACACTTCGTGTTATACTGTTGTCGCGAGGAATGGTTCTATGGGAATGAAGGTGCTCATAGTTAGCACATTGCATGGAATTGCTTCATGGAAATGAATGTTTGCATAAAGGAAAAAAAATGGATTTTCCATTGAGGAAGGAGGACCTTCTAATATGTATACTTACATTGTATAGGTGTTAGATAAAATCAAATTTTGGTGGCCATGATTGTTGGCACCCTGGTTACTAATGAAGGAAGAAGGCTTGGGCTCATTCAAGAGAAATTGTGCTGATTTGGAATCATGATTATCCTGTAGCAGGAAGCATAGTCCTGCTGTAAGAGTTAACAAGGAGTAATAAGACATATGGTGAAGCGGTTGGTTAAAATCCAACACACCATAGAAGGGTGCTTGTCACCAAGTGTGGCAGCTTGAAGATCAATGTGAGGGTGTATTGGGCATGAATGTGGCCATGAACATTGGCACATTGGTTAAAGTAATTTAATATTTGAATTGCACTTGGAAAATTTAGTATGTTGACAGGATGCTTACATAATAATAATATTTCCTTTTTTCTTTATATACTCTGAATATATGTAAATGAATTGGATTATTAGTATGCATCATATGAAAATATAGTGTGCATGAAAACTAACAATTTGTTTGGGTGAGGAAAGTTGAATTGTAGGAAGAAAGAGTCTTGGATATGGAAATGATGTAAGCCCATAAGGAAAATCGATTGCCTGCTGAGATAAATTGATATGGGGAGGAAATTCCCATGCTTGTGAATTTGGTTCCATGCGGAACATATTTGAAAATAAATGAAGAAATTGGAAAAATTTGTGGGTGACAGATTTGCAATAAAATTCTGAAATTTAGAATTATGATGATGTCTCATGAATTATGTATACCTATGATACAGGTGAGAAGAAAATATTTGTCCAAAAAGGATGGATGAAGGCTATCCAGTTGAAAATCATGAAGGAGGCCACTGCTGAGCCATGAGAACCCCGTGGTAAGCCATGTTCGCCTGGAATATGTTGTGTCGAGGTAACATAAGTTGGAGGGACGCCTCGGTAGAGAAAGTATGAGGGACTCCTTGACTGTAAGGCTCAATAAAGTCTCTGGGATTCTTTTTGTGCGACAAAACCTTGGAAAGGAAAGATGGATCACCCGAGGAACTGTATAATAGAGAAGGGGATGCATGAGCCTAGGCCTAGAGGGTGATTAACCGCAAGGAATAGGAGACTCTGATAGTTCTTGTAAACTATTGATTGAGATCATGCACACAATGGGTATGTCAAGGAAAAATAATGAGCCTGGACAACAAGACAACCATGTGGATACAAATCCAAAAACTGCACAAATAAGTATTGTGCTAGATTATGAAATTTTATTAGAAATTTTATGCAATTGTAAAATGTTTTCACATGAGACTATGATTAATGTTCTTGTTGTCCAAGAATTATTGAAGGTAGGTGACGAAGATTAAGAGTCTGAAAAAGGACCTGACCGAGGACAAAGGTCAATAATTCTGAAGTGGCTGAATGAGAAAGGCATGACAAGTGTTTCTGAGAAACAACATCGAGGACATTGTTTCTTTTATGGGGGAGGGAATTGCAACAACCCTGTTTCCACCAACTTGTAATTAATCATTAATTAGGATTACCATGTTGTGTCATGGGAATATTGTAAATGTATTATTGTTTAATTTCCAAATAACTAACTGTGGGGGTGAAGCCTTGAAAGTACTATCCATGATATCACTGGAGGTAAGAATGGGAAAACTATAGAGAGGGTTCAGTATGACAAATGACCCCAAATTTTCCCTTTGATGAGGATAATAAACCTCCTCCAGTTCCCAAAGAGGAATTAGTTAATGAAGAAAATACCTGTGGTTGAACCATCAACCACTCCATGAATGGAAGCTTGGTCTAGCTAAAGAATTCCAGCCCGAAGTACCACAGGGTCCTATACACCTAGACTGACCCGATTTTCCTTCTGACAGAAGGAACAAGAAATGTGGAGAACCTTCATAAAGGGGAGAGAAGAAAAACAAAAGAGGACACATGGGAAGAGAAGAGTGGGGGAATGCGTAGAGATTTCCAGGAGAGAATGAGCTGAAGGCCACAAGATTGATTCTAAGGAAGCATATGATAAACCTCGTAGAGGCCATGCATAGAGAGAAATATCTGAGAGTATGCATAGAATGGGACTTGAGAAGAAGGCCGCGAGCTTGATGTCGTGGAAGCACTTGATAAACCTCGAGGAAGATGTGAAAGAGAAAGGATCTTTGAGAATTGGCATAAATTCCCTAGTGATATCATGGCTTGGCATGGGGGTGTCTAGAGCGATAAGGATGAATGCCTCTGAGCCTATGATTGGGTGGAAAGGAGAACACCCACATTCATATAGTTGTCTGCAACCTATAATAGATAAGTATTCTCATATCATGTGTAATTGAACCGTAACTATAGATTAAAGTTGGATATCCTATAAATGTTTCAGGGATGTGCATGTTTTCTTAATGGTTATACTGTATCCCTTTAATTCTGCCTGATTGGGTATTTAGGAAAGTAAGGAATTATCTAGCTTGTACATGAAAATGCTTGAGCCTTGTGGTGGCTCAAGTTAAAATAAATGAACTATGAGTTCGTCGACCCTGGGAATAGTTTCACATGTGCATGTTGAAACTCCCAGTCATTCTGAGTCTCCTGGAGGACAGAGTCTATTAATCTTAGGAGAGGTAGTGCATGTATGCACCGAGTCTCTGTGAGGTGGGCAGAGACCAAGATCCTCTTGAGTTTTAGAGTTGATGAATGAGCACAAGGGGTGCATTAAAGTATTCCTCTAAGAGTTAATTTAGGAGAAATAGCACAAAGTGACTAAGTATTTTAAAGCTGATGAAGCTCAAGAAGGACAATGAGATTCAAGTCTTGAAAGGGAAGATCCTTTGATTTGGAAGACGAATGGATGAGATTAGTTTAGGAGGGGATGAAGCTCTTCACAATTGTCATATATGGAGAAGGAACATAGATGTTAATCCTTCAAGCCCTTCGGACTTCATAGGTCAAGCGAATTGGGAATATTCGTCATACAGGAGGTGAATCCCCCGAAGTCCCAAAGTTAATATACGCCATAGATATGAGGATTCCTGGGATCTATCCTGACTGTTGGATCTATGATGTAGTCAGCCTGACATTAACCTCTTTGGGAGGACAGGGGTGCTGTAATGTAAAAACCCCCGAAGGTCAGAGTCACGAAGTAATGTGGACTGCGAATCTATGGATTCTTTAGGGGCCTTTTTGACCATTCGATCATGGGGACACATGTATCATGTCAAGAGAACATGGGGGTCCACATGTTGAATGACGACGTTACCAGG
Source organism: Picea sitchensis (assembly GCA_010110895.2). Lineage (NCBI taxonomy): Eukaryota > Viridiplantae > Streptophyta > Pinopsida > Pinales > Pinaceae > Picea > Picea sitchensis. The sequence continues at coordinate 40,012 of SNQJ01S0098544.1, read as the reverse complement.
TATGGTGACCTCATGTCAAGGTAAGGGGATGTTGGTGACCTGAGGAAGGTGCCACGTATTCTTATCAGAGTGTTTTGGGATAATAGATGTCCCCCTAGGAATGGCCTAACAATTAGACCCAAGGGACCCTCGAGTGCGAGGTACAAGCCATAGATATTTGGGGTTATGTGGATAACCTTAGATCGTTAGATATAGGCTATGGTTACATGGATACCCTAAGACTAACTCTGGGAGAAAAGAGAATCTTGCATTGCAAAACTCCCGAAGAGCTAGGAGGCAAAGAATATTGGAGTCGTCCATCAGTAGAGGGTAGGTGTCAGCAGATCCTTCATCTCAGAGGATAACCACTTCAGAGAAAGTGGATTCACATGGATGGATAATTCCTGAAGGCTGAAGCGCCGAAGTCAATCGTGACCATTGATATTGGGGGATGCGTGTCAGGAGATATGACACTTCAAAAGGATTTCACTTTAAAGGTTTGTGTTCATGAGTACTTTGGAATTCGTTGAAGCACAGAGTTTTGAAGTAAATCATAACTGTTGATGTTCTATGGACGCATGGTGTAAGATCGCGTAGTCTGGAAGACTTGAGGGGAGGTGTTGTGGAATTATTCAAATACCGTAGGCCTGAAGTAATCGTGGCTCATTGATATTGAAAGAGAACGAGGATCGTCGATCCCCGTAGCATACTCAAAGTTCACTGAATCGACAGTTCGAGAGATTTGTGGTGTCATAAGTTGAAAAATTCTGGAGCCCGAAGCTCTGAAGCACCAAAATGGGCACCTGTTGTCTTGGCATTTGGTCATAGCCTGCGGTCATATGAAATTGTAGACGAAGGGAAGGGGCTAGGACTGGAATTCAAATCTGAAGGCCAAACATCGAATTTCGTACTAGCCTGTAAGTTATCTAGGGACCAAACCTAGTCGTTGGATTGGTTGGAGGATGGATCTCCGCCATAGATTTAGGAATGTTGAAAGCTATGGGATGTCGAAGAACTCAGGTTGAAGCATATTGAGTCGGATACACATGGAAAACACATGTCCCTGACCAATGAACACCCGAGGAACTTGGGAGAGGTATATATTCTAGTTCTGGGCTCAATTTTGAGCATGGATACTGTGGTTGGAAATATTTGGATGAGAAAAATGTGATAGAGATCCTGAATGGAGGATTTGAGATAGTTAAGGAAAACTTAATTATGATGCCCCACCCCTTAAAAGAGCACTTAGGGGTCGGGTGTGTTACACTTCATAGCTAGGAATGCATCCAATAGGCCCCTAACACTGACATGTGGCTCGTCTCGAGCCACCTAAATCTTATGCACCTCTTTGATCTCTCCTGCGAGAATATGGAACTTCTATGTGAGTTCCTTTGCTTGTGTTTGAGCATGCGCGGTATTCTCCCTAAGTGCATCTAATACATGTACTGCAATCTCGTCATTGATCATATCTACGCACTCTGCTTGAGTTTGTGCCATGTTCTTATTTGCGTCATCCACCTACGCAATGACCTATGTTTCCTGCTCTTGGAGTGGTTCCATTTGAGCTTGGCAATCCTTCTTCTGTGTTTGCGCGACTATGAGTTCTGCCTGCATATTTTTCATATCCTATGCTCCTTTGATGTGCTCCATGATCAACATCATTTTCTGCCTCTGCTTGAGGTCCTGGATAGCTTTGCTTATCCTTTCTTCCTCCTGGTCCCATTGTTGGACCTGTTGATCCTCTTCCAACTTTTTCCATAACTATGTTGCCTTCTCGAACAAGTCGACGGCCATGTGGACTTGTCACTCCATATCCTTTATATGTGTTGTTGCTTCCTTCTTCCTATGCTCCTTCACCATTAGGGGAGTGGTTGGTATGAGTTGATCTTGGAGGTGCTTGATCTCCTACCTATATTGATCAATTGTCTGTACAATCTGACAAATATTTTGCATCGCTTTGACCTCTTCCATCTGCATTCTCTTTGGAATTGTCTCATAGGCTACGACCAAACCCTGCTCCAACCTATATACGCAGTCCTTCTCCTCTTTGGTTTCGAGCTTGACCTACTTGAGTACCAATTCCAACTCATCTCGATTGTACATTGTCTGCTACAATTCAATTGTGTCTATGAGTGCACATGACTATACCTCCTGCGGGACACTGACTTGTAGTTTTATACAAGGCCTTGGCTGGTATCTGCATAATTACCAACTATATTTGGGCCAAAACCTTCAAGAGTGTCTACCCCAAGATTTCATCCATGCCCAACATGTTGAGTGTGATTTGAAATGTTGAGCTTGTTATGATTTCGTCTGGATCCTATCCTTCTCGCTCGATCCAACCTCAGCTCCTATCTGTGCTGCTACGGAAAATGATTCTATTCCTCTGTTGGCCCTAGGTGTTTCTTTTATTTGCTCGATGATCAGGCTCATGTATGCTAGCTCATCTTGCATCCTATCCCTTTGGTGTTGAGCTTTATCAAATTCCTTCAATGCACAATCCTGTACCATCTGGCTACGAGGTTCACATCGTCCTCTGCGATAGTATATTCTGGTGGCGTTCTGTGCACCTTAGATTAAATGCGTGTTGTTGGCACAGGGGTAGACCCAGGGTTCAATGCTATAATAGTGCACCAACAAAACCCTAACTACTGACCCTTTCGGCAACACCTATGAAGCAGATGAAGTCTCACCCGAGGTAGAGGCAGGGGTGGTTGTAGGACTTGAGTGTTTTTAAGCTTAGTTGGGACACATATCTATGATTGTACTACTTAATAAAGCACTCAACATTGTTAGTTCCTCAATATACATTCAATAACCACTTCTCTTATAAGACATATGTTCGCATCATTAACACTGATCTATTGTATTTAAGAACTTATCATAAGTAAATAGGTCAGATCTAGTAGATCAAGCACTCAACAGATTCATATGGATCAAATATAATAACCATGCATATCATAAGAACAAAGAAGAAGTAGCTCTATTTGAATATATCAAAGCACTTAGCAAATATCATGTGAACACATCAAGATAAAGCACAAAGCACATAATACATTGTTTATTTGGTTCACTCCCCTCTTGGGGCTACGTCCACCAACTCTTCTTCTCTATTTTCTTTAGTCAATCGGTTACAACCACAGAGCCTCAAAACCATTACTCCGCAAGGGACAAAAGATATGCACAGCTCGCTAGATCCTCATTCCATGCGTTACAACACAAAGCCTTCTACAGTCTCTCCCAGGGACTTGCACTCAGCTCTGCAAGTCTTACACCGAATGCACAAAGCCTTGATCACACATATCCAACTCTTGGCACTTAGCCTACATCACATAGATTACAATTTCACTACTTCTCCTCTATATGGCCTAGACATCTATATAAACCAACAAAATGGGCCAAAACATGGGTAAACCCATGGACCGACATCCCATAGCTATTAAATATTCCCAAAAACCAAAAAAGGGGCCCAAAAGGGGGCGGAGATTCCATGATCTCCGCTTTGTCTTGCGCTCCTCCTTCGACAGGATATCGAAGTTCCAAAATAGGTCAACATGACCAAGAAATTCCCAAAACTTGGTCAAGGGCCAATAGGCCCCCAACACTCACTTGTGACTCGTCCTGAGTCACTCTGGTTTGACCAATTCTTCCTCGAACGCCTCAATCTTGGCTTCAGCTGCTTCGACTTGCTACTTTGTTGTGGCCTCTTGTTCAGTGAAATACTAGATCATTGCATCATTCACTAGCCCTTCTAGGTGCTTTTCTGCTGTGACGACGAGCTGTTCTAGCTGTGCTCCATGGCTCTCAACCTCTGTATACAACATGCATGCCTTATCTTACATAGGTTGAAGCCATTGAGAGACTTCCATCACTTTTCTTTGAAGCATGTGGATCTGCTGCTGAGTTGTATGTTGTTCGTGGGACCTCTTCATTCTTTCTACAACTGATAGGGCCTTTAGCTTCGCCTGTAGTGTATCTGTGTGCTACTTCCCTTCATGGAGCTATGACTCCAGTGCCTGTAACTACTAGTTCTTAGTGATTTTTTCATAGGCCTGAGTGCTGCAGTTATTCAGCTGCTTGCACTCAAAGGCAAGATATTTTAATTTGTTGACCGTGTTGCGGGAAGTTGCTTCCCTGAGCTCTCTTACATCTTGAGGGGTCTTGGGCACAGTGCGGAGCTCCAAATATACTATGCACTGTTGGAGATGCTAGATTACTTATTCGAGTTGTGCCACCTACTGTGGAACCCTCTCTACAGTATTTACTTCGATGACTGTCACAGAGCGAAGTGATCTGTGAACCATTTCCTTTACTTCGAGTTTCTCTGTGAGCAACTGTTCCTTTTTTTTATGGAGATGGGATTTTTCTTCATCAAACTTCTCTTGCAAGTCAAGCTTCTCCCATTATGAAACACTACATTGCTCCTCAAGTTCTCTCTGTACTTGCGCTAGAGCCTGAGTGGCTTGTTTTTTCTCTTCTTGAGCTCATCTAAAGTGAGCTTCGATTGTATTAGTGATGCAGTGGAGTTGAGCTATCTCATCTCCCAATTCTGGTGTTTTCAATGGTAGATAAGCAGTGGAAACTGCACGGTTGGGCTCTAGTGCCTACTGCACTCCTTGAAGTTCAAGCTTGACCCAATTGAATACCTCCTCTTGCTTAGCATCCTACTTCTCCACTATCTCCAGCAAAGCATCATTCAGTGTTGTGAAGATAAAGTCGAAGTTGTTTGAGGTGAGGGTGGTCTCGAATTTCATCCTGGTTGCTTTTGATTTCTTCCTTAAGGAATGTTTCGAAGGGGAAAACTTCCTTTTATTTGAGGGGTCCTCCTTGTCTCTAGATGGTGTAACCTCACCTTTATTTTTTTCCATTTCCGTGCCATCTATCTCTCCGCCATAACCTCCTTGCTCAGGTGATATAGAAGCATTCTTCGCCAATGTACTATTAACATCTTGAGCTTCTTCATTCTTCTTGGTCTTGCTCGGTCCAAGTGTATCGTGCACTACTTCTGGACTGTCAATATCAGATAGCTCCATGGGGTCTACTAGGATGAGGATGTTTGCTGACCATTCCTTGGTGATTTCCTATAAATCCTCCTCCGTCAACTTGTAGTATGACTGCAATTATTGTTTATTCTCATCAACGCGCGCTCTGATATAGATGAAATGGAGGTCCACACTGAATTTCGTCAAGGGCCTGAACCTGTGGAGAGTGGTCAGGGTTATGGGAGGTTCAGACTAGATAGTGGTCTTCAACTGGTTGTAATAGGTGTGGAAGATGACATTTGATTGCCACTTCTTGTACATGTCACTAGAGTACCCCAACGTAATGAAATTTGTGACCAGCGGTTCAAAGGGCTCGATGTCTGGGAAGGTCACACCTTCCGGCATCTCCCATGCAATAAAAGTGATCAAGATGAGAAACTAGCTAAAGTGGAACTCATATCCTTGGTCTTGTGCTTCCCTACAGTCCATTTCTAGATGGTTTACGATGCACTTCAACCAATTCATTCGAAGTCCTTCTGTGCACTTCCCTGCGAGGTTGACGACGAACCCCGTGACTTGGGTGGGTCGATTCTTTCACACCAACTTCCCTGCAATCAATTGGTAGGAGAGGCGCACTGCACCACTCTAGATAGAAGCTACCTTGTAGCCTCATGTGCCATTCTCGATGTCTTTGTAGGCTTCTTTAATCTTCTGCGCCAGGGCATGATCTGTGGTCTTTCCATGGTATAAATCTTGTGGGTCAGGGCCTTGGATGCATAGCCCTGTGATCTGGTTGATCAATGTCAGATCCACTGTGATATGATGATTCAACCATAAATATCCGCCATGGTAGCAGAACAAAAACAACTTGATGCATGCGTTTACTTCTTGGTGCCTACCAAAGTGAGGAATCTTCATGACATTGAGTAGTGTGGACTGCACAAGGTTCATGGTCCATGACTGGGGAATGATATTTGAGTTATTTCCCTTGGTTCTCATTAGATACATGTGCGGGGTGAGCATGTTGTATACTTTCCTGTCACCGAGGTTGAATTTGCTAATTTTGAACGCTATGATCTTATCCTGGTCTGTGTGCACTGTGCGTATCCCTTTCAGGAGGTACGCTGTGACCAAAGTGTACTCAAATTCTCTGGGTACACTATCTCGATTGATTGTGCCCCTCGGAGATGGTAGGTAGGTGGGGAGAATGCTTGGAATCATCTTAGCATTCGTGAGATCATCCCTATGTTTAGTTCGCTTCTCATCGGATGGCGGAGATGGACTGACTCGAGTAGTCGATGGAGAGGTCAGTAGTCCTCTCATCGACAATGCTTGTATATCTATAGACACTCCTCTTTCCAACATGACTCTATCTGTCATCAATTCAAGGAGAACTTCCATTACTGATTTTTCAACTGCGGTGAGCTCATCGAACATACGTGCTCGGGATTAAAATTATCGGGGTCACAATACTACACTAGAATAACAACAAGGGCACAATGATCACTATGGACAAGTCACTTAGTCTGTGGGGTTCAAATTCTCAGTTAGAAAATTTTTTCTCCATGCATGGCGCAATGGGATAAGTAGGCAACTTGGAAATGGTTCACTTGCAATGGTTATGAGCCTCCATTAATGCTTATTCGATCCATTATGGCATGGTCTAATGGTTTGGTGTCAAGCTATAAATTCTTTTTGATCCATTCGGAGTGGCAGTCAAACGGATATATTGGCCCCAACGACTATATTTCTTCATCGTGTAGAGGTGCCTTATGTCGCTGTTCTAATATCCCGGTGAAGCTCCAATTTTGCAAATTTTATTTCTGCGAAGTTCCCCCTGGAACCTTTTGCAACTTATCTCTCTTCTTACTTTGCTTCCTTACCTTCCGATTCTTATCTTCTTTTAACATAGTTACTGCACGCTGTTGGGATTCTTTCCTAGGATTCAGGGGTAATACCTTTTCTTTGTCTGGGACAAGTACTTCAGTCTTCTGAGATTCCTCTGATGTTCGTACATCATTGACATCAGGGTCTCTAGTGTCAAATAACTTTGATCTGTTTTCTTATTCTTCAATTGATTGGGCGATCCTTCTAGTCATGAAATCTTTTAAGTCTTATTTCTTCTGCTCCAAGGATTCTTCTTCTTCCAATCACCTGGTTTGAGCTCTATCAATCCAATGTTTTTCTATTAACATGGTAAATGAGGCATTGTCTTCAACAAACTTAATAATCTTAAAATCTTCCTCTGTCGAAGTCCCATTAATGTTCATAGGTATTTGAGTGAGCTTCCCACATAAGTTTACCAACTTTCCTCTAAATAGTCTTATTCCTCCTAATGAAGGGATCATAGCAGGCTTCCCTATATCTTCCCAAGTTCTTTTTGTCATGACATTCACCTGTGTTTCTTCATCTAGAATACAATCATTGTCGAAGTCTCCTATTCTTGCTTCAATGCATTCTTTTTCTTTAAAGATCTTTGATAACCTGACATGTCGGTGACCATTTAGGGTTTTGCTTATTTGTAGGAATACTTTCTCTAATTCTTTCTGGGGTTCTTATATAGACTTAGTTTATGGATCTGCCTTAGGTTTCTCCTGGTTCAGAGTCATTCTTTCAATCTTAACAATCATTCCAGGGCATTCCAACACTTCATGGTTGATAGCCTTACAACAAAGACAACTAGGTCTTCTTCCAGGGCATTCCTTAGCAACATGTCCTAGTCTTATGAAAATATAACAGAGGGTCAATCCTCTCTTTCTTTTAAATGATCCCCAACCTCTCTTGTACTACACACTACGATCATGGTAACTAACTTGCAACAAATTCTTTCTAGGATCCTGCATCCATTTGTTAGTCCAAACATTCTTTCTATGCATAGGTATTATATATCTTTCACTATTCTTTTCAGATCTACTCATATCAAGCCTTCTTTCATGTATTAATTACCTAACTTTCAAACTAGGAAAAACTCTATTAAACATACCTAGTTCCATACTCTAGAAACAAAAAAAATTCCACTTATCCTACTTCTAAAAAGCACAAAGATTTCAGATCTAAAACTTTTAACTATTCTTACCTTTATCAGAGCACAGAGCTTCCAGGTTGTTATCACTGAAATTTCGTCCGCACATGGCGACAAGAACTCCGCATCGTCAAAACAAGACTGAAGTCATTCATGGCACAGGATTAATTCCACAGCAAGGCAAAAGGGTCAAAAAACTATACCAAATGACCAAAAAATTGAAGGGCGCTTCAAAGAACCAGGGTGCGTGCGCATATGCGTGTAACAACAACATACAATGCGCGCATGCGCGCACGATGTGCAGTTGTTGGGAGAAAAACCCGTGCACCTGCTAAATGGCGCATTTATTGAAATTGGTCGGCCTCCCAACCACTAATGGATCAGCTCCCAAGTCGATTTGACACCAAATCCGAGCTCAATCCGCATGGTGGGCTGGTCAAAGACCTAATTGAGCCCTAAAGAGCCCCTTTTCACACTC
>SNQJ01S0098544.1:0-29220 GCA_010110895.2 Picea sitchensis | reverse complement strand
AGGAATTCTATGCATTGTTATGCTGCCAAGATTGTTAAGGACTCATTCTTTAACAAGAACACATAGGCATCATTTCACAAGAGCTATCCACCCCTCTCTTGAGTGGATAAGCTTGGAGTTCTTTCACCCACATTTTCATCTTTCTATCGTAAGGAGAGCAAGCTAGTGAGGGCCTCAAGAGCCTTCCATTGGAGAAAGAAGGGACCCAAGTCCCCTTTCTTCATTGTGCCTTTGGATTTCATCAATAGATCAGCTTATACATTGGTGATATTGGTCCATTTGTATTTATTTTTCATTTTCTTCATATGCCCATAGTTTTAGTTAGTTTTAGTTTAATTCTTGTCTATTGTTTTCTTTTGTTTTCCCTAACCCTTTCCTTTCACAGCTGTCATGCCTAGCAGAGCCCAATTGGGCATGTAAGCACCTTTTATTTGCTCACCTAGTGACGAATTGGGTGCAAACACAGGTCTTACCTCTTTTCTTCAGATCTGATCCCCTTTCTTCAAATCGGGTTTCTTTCTTTCACATCCGATCTTCTTTCTTTAGCACAAATCTTTATAAGTTGAGTAGGACACTGTTCACTATGGCACAGATCTACGTATAGGGATTTCACGGTTTCAAGTCCAATTTTTTCACAAAGCTTCCTCTTCCTCAGTTCCCAACAATCACAGTTTTAGGTCTCGACAACAAAACCATTTTTTTGCACAGGGGCAGACCCAGGGTCCAATGTTATAGCAGTGCACCAAAAAAACCTTAACTACTAGCCCTTTTGGCAACACCTGTGAAGCAGATGAAGTCTCACTTGAGGTAGAGGCAGGGGTGGTTGTAGGACTCAAGTGTCTGCAACCTTAGCTGGGACACAGATCTATGATTGTACTACTTAATAAAGAACTCAACACTGTCAGTTCCTCAATATACATTCAATAACCACTTCTCTTATAAGATAGATCTTCGCAGCATTGACACTGATCTAATGTATTTAAGCACTTATCATAGGTAAATAGGTTAGATCTGGCAGATCAAGCACTCATCACATTCATATGGATCAGATCTAATAACCATGCATATCATAAACACAAAGAAGAAGTAGATCTATCTGAATATATCAAAGAACTTAGAAAATATCATGTGAACACATCAAGATAAAGAACAAATAACATAACACAGTGTTTACGTGGTTCACCCCCCTCCCGAGGCTATGTCCACCAACTCTTCTTCTCTATTATCTTCAGTCAATCGGTTATAAGCACAGAGCCTCAAAACCCTTACTTCCCAAGGGACAAAAGATATGCGCATCTTGCTAGATCCTTCTTCCTTGCATTACAACACAAAGCCTTCTACAGTCTCTCCCAGGGACTTCCACTCAGCTCTGCAAGTCTTACACTGAATGCACAAATCCTTGATCTCACATATCCAACTCTTAGCACTTAGCCTACATCACATAGATGCCAATTTAACTACTTCTCCTCTATATGGCCTAGACATCTATATATACATACAAAATGGGCCTAAACATGGGTAAACCCATGGGCCGACATCCCATTCCCATTACATGCTCCCAAAAACCCAAAAAGGGGCCCAAAAGGGAGTCGAGATCCCATGATCTCCGCTTTGTCTTGCATTCCTCCTTCGACAGGCTGTCGAAGTTCCAAAATAGGTCAACATGACAAAGAAATTCCCAAAACTTGGTCAAGGGCCAACAAACACACCCCTCGTTTGTATGAATAACCTCTTGGTTTGGCCTTTATCTTGTTGAGTAGCACTTGATGTGGTTCCTTGTGCTATCTCAATCTGATTCTCCTGTTCCTGGTATGCCTGGGTGTTGTTCCTCTTCCCCGCTTGGGTGCCATTATTGGACCTAACCCCTTTATTATGTTGTACCTGGGCCTGACTTGTCCTTGGCTTCTTGGGCACTGTTATCTCCTCTACAAGTGTTTGTTCCTTCCCTACCTCCACCTTTGTATCTGCATGCATCACTTGATTCAGGACTAGAATCCTCCAGTCCTCATTCCAATCCTTGATGGCCATCTCTATGTCCTCTTCCTTGATGCAGTAGCATAGTTGTAGCCATTGATTGTTAGGATTCGTCTGTGCCTGGATCCACATTGCATGCCTAGTTGCTTTGAAGTTGGCTATGCCCTGATATTGTGCGACCATTTTCGGTGTAACCCGCCAAGTGTTGGTGATGCTCTCCTATAGGTTGTTATGATATTCTTAGAATATGGCTGCATTCGCCTTTGTTTTCTTGGGGTCTGGAGCCCACCCCAACGATAAGTATCACATTGCATGTAAATTATTGGGTCTTGTGGCAAAGAATGAATACTTAGGCTCCTTCCATTGGATCAAGGTGATCATGATGAGTAGCCATGAATAGTGAAATTATGTTCCTAGGTCATGAGCGTCCTTGCAATCTTCTAGGAACAAATTCAAAAAATATGGGGCGCAACTGAGTGTGGTGCCCTCTACACACTGTGTTGTAGTTGTGACAACCCCAACAGGGACTTCCCCCTTGCAAAATTTCCTGAGTAACTTGCATGCCATGATTTTTGTGGCCATTCTTTTCACTACGTTGCTAATATGATGGATTATGATTCTGTGTGACCCTCTTTTTGTTCCATACTTATTCTTCATTTCCTCGTCTAGTGCCTTCTCCTTCATATTGTCCTCAAGGAAATGCACAGGTGTCTCCCACCATGATGACATCTCTGTGATGTATTCAATGTGCTCTATGTCTATTGAGATGATCTGTTCCAGCCACAAATATATTTCGTGGGTGACTACCATCAACTGCTTGACACAGTTGTTTTCTTGTTGGATCCTCCCAAAGTGTAGGATGTCCAATAGGCTTAGAATCCTGAATTTGGCTAGTCCAGTTGCCCACTAGCTTGTTTGGTTAATTGGTTCACCAAAGGGTCCTATACCCATAGTCTCTAGATAAAAAAAATTGGCAACCTCTGAAAACTTGTCCATGTCCATCACATCATGGTATGAGTACGACAATTTCTCCACGTTGCCTAACATATTTCCTGCAATATGCATGCCATCTGGGATACGCAACAAGGCTATGGCTATGGTGATCATGGTATTGGTTGTTTTTCCATCCGCTGTGGTGGCTGACTCGAGGTTCCAGACTCCATTGTTCTCTCTTCTGCATACTCATCTACCTGACCAATGACATCTTCCACTGTACCCTCCCATGGATGTTACGACATGGTTGTGTGAGACTTCTCCGGCGTAGTTGTTTCTTCCTAGTTTGGGACTGTCCCATTGAATCTTGGGGCTTCTTCAAGGTTTTCAGGGTGCAAATGGTTGCTTGTGTCATCAACTTGTTGGCCCTGTCCCCCTTTTGGCACATCAATGTCCATGCCCACTAGTGATGTATGTTCGGTGTCCTCCATGATAGGTGTGGGGCTTCTTGGTGTCATATCAGTCGATGAGATTTCATCCACAATGATGACTTATGTAGGTTGAGGTGGTTTTTGTTTTCTTCCCTATGGATGAGGTGGTGGTTTGATGTTGCTACAAGGTCATCTATAAGTTTGACTTGACTCTCCCAGCTTAGGTGCTGCCATGGTGGTAAAAATATCCCCCCCCCAAGATTAGTGGCCTCTATAACATCTGGAAACTTTCCTCTAGAAATTGGGTGAAACTTCTCGGAGATGTTGCCCATCGGTCGTTTTAAATGAACCAACTCTTCTCATGTACTTTTCATTGATTTCCCTTACTGTCACCAGTTGGCACGATTAATGCAGCGTGTTATCACATAAAATTTTCCAGAGACACGAGTGATAGCTATGAACTCAGCCAAGCAAACAAGTTTATTTTTCAATGACGGAGATCCCATGAGCAGTTCAGGTCGGTGACTCTCGTGCTTTCGGAATGCCAATTTTTCACGAGGTTTAACAACCACGCAAAAGCCCTTGAGTTGCAGATCAAGCGTTGTTTGTCCCTCTAGATCATACAGTCATAATTTACTTTGGGACTTTGGGCTTCAGGAGTTTTGGGACTTCCCCTCTTGAGTTCCTCTGGAGTGTCTTCTCTCGAAGTCCACAGATCTCTGTCACGTGTCCGTCCAAATATAACAGTGGTAGTTTACTTCAGGACTTCGTGACTTTTTCCTTTCAATACTTACCCTCTTGTTTTCCTCTGAGGTACATTCTCCTGAATTGGAAGATCAAGTGCCATGCGTCCTCTAGAGTGGATAGTCAAGATTCACTTTAGGGGTTTGGGCTTCGGGAGTTTCAACCTCTCCACTGTTGATTTCGTCAAGAGTAATTTTATCCCAGATTTCATAGATCTTTGTCGTGTGTCCTCCTTAGATCGATGGTCGCGGTTCGTTTACAATATTCAACATTCATTTCAAGCTGCCATGTCACGTTGTCCCATACTACTCCGTAAGTTATGAAAGCTCTATATTAAGACCCCCCCCTCACTCCAAAGTGTCGAAGACACTTGGGACCCATCATTTCCAATGCGTGGCACTCATCTATTAGAGAAACAAAACATCCATCTAACGCTAACACATGGAGCTCATTTCAAGCATTTTTGGACATGTCTTCAACATATTTTTGAATGACACATGTCACCCCTCTGTCCATTAACTGTCATCATAGTAATGTCATGCTGCCATGTCAGCTGCGAGAGACCATCCTCCAGGAAGTGTTCCTCTTCAAGCACCAATATTAGCATCATCTCTATGTGCGGTTTTAATGGATCGTAGAATTAGTGGGTGGATAAACTTTAGCGGTGGCGCTAAATTTAGCAGGTGCACCCAGATCTCATATCGCGATCAGATCAATGAACATGCTTCATTGTGGGGATGAAACATGCTTGAATGATAAAATTATTGAGCGGTCCCATAATTGAAACCATGGTACAGTGAAAGAGCTACGTGGCAGAAGGTGGTGAATTGTAGGCTCAAAATCGATGTGAATCCAAACCAGCTTTGACGACCTCGAAATCATGTGATTATATAATGACAAATCCGAGAGTAGCACATGGCCATCCCCTAGGCGTTAAGCCTCACCCTAATTCTGAGTAGAGATCAATTAAGAAAAGAGGGACTAATGGGTGAAACCTCGACTCACTTCATAAATGGAAGCAAGGAGGGTTTGGACATGGAGACAAAAGATTTTTAGCTCGAAGTACCTCTATGGATAGTTTCTTTTTGCAGGTTCATGCTAAACTGAGCTTGCGTATGAAAAAAGGATACACGCACAGTCTGACAGAAGGATGCATAGACAAAAATCTTTGAATGGGATGGCCATATCACACTCCTGGCAGTGGTGGACTAATCTGAGTATAAATAGACCAGTTCAAGATTTTGTTATTGTCTTCAATGGTTGAGCAGAGCTCCCTATTTTGTAATAATTTGATAACAAAGTTGTTTGATGGTTTTGTATGAGACTTGAGACTTTCTCATTAATAGAATTCAACTTATTTCATCTCTTTGTTTAAACTGTTCTGAAACACGCGTGCATGGAGGATCCATATGAGGGTTGCGATTGTATTATAATGTAGGTTTGATTATAATGTTGTTGTGACCTATTCCACTACTTTCGTTTTGTTATCTTATTTCCCCTTATGCTAAAATTCTCATGCATGGAGGACCGAGACAATTTGTTGTAGTTGCATGGTAATGGAGGTTTGATTATTATGCTGCTGTGACATATTTCGGTGTCTGAAACTTGAGTTCAAGAGTGCTCTTGTGCCTTATTTTTTCTTCACCAAGCTACTTGAAGGTTAGATTCTCATGGCAGACTTCTCTACCTCTCTCAATAAGACTTTCTTATGCTCACCTTTAACTTTAAACCACTGACTTAAGTTAATGTAGAACTCATTCCTTTATGCATTGCTAGTCCATTTCTTGCGTTGAAATATTCTTGTATTGATCTATGTCCATTTTCCTCCACTCATAAACCTACCTCCACCAAAATTTTTGATGGGTATTGGGTTTATCCTATCGCAATCTAAGGGTGACTCTTAGTGCTAACGTTCTTGGATCAGTTCCCAAGGAATGAATTGAAGACATTTCCCTGGGATTGAATGACAAAGAAATTATGATTCTGAGGATGCATCAGAAATCAGTACCTTGAAGATTGCAACTTGCACCTGGTGACTCCACTGTTTCAAATGTGGCTCCCAAAGGCAGACACACGAGGTCTAATCCAAAACTTCCTTTGGAAACACCTAAAGATGACCCATAGAAATATATCAAGAAAGGAAATACCTCTCAAGAAGGACCTTCAGCTGTTGTACCAGGTGATTCTGGTAATGTACACGATTCTTCTTTTAAAACTCCAGTAGTTGTACCTAATTCTCCTTTTATACCATATGTTGGAGTTTCCAAAAGTTTAGATTTTGAAATCTTTCCTGTTGAAATCCCCCCTTATATTCTTCATTTGGAAGGACAAATTTTTGAGACCCGTGTTTCCCCTGATATTGTAAAGTGGTTTAGACCCAAGATATTAGAAGATTTTCCCACTTTGGGTTTTCCTACTCCTCCTCCTATCAAAGTTGTTGTATCTAAAGAGGGGGAAGACTCTCTTCCTTTTAAACCTATATCATTCTCCTCCAACACTCAACCATTTCTCTTTTCCCATAGAAACACAACTGCAGTGGTACCTATCCAAATTTGATCTCCCCCATGTTCTCCTACAATTCACATCCCAATGGCAGGTGCTAATCTTCCTAGAAAAAGAATGGAGGCCATAGTGGTTGCTAGATATTCCCCTCTTGTTTTACCTCATCCTATGAATGTTCTCCAAGATGGAGACTACCTTAAGTACATGCCCAAGTTCACAGGGGAGGAAGACATAACTATAGGAGAACACCTTCCAATTTTTTATAATTATGAAGATAATCATAACATTGAAAATGAAGATGTGTGGATGAGACTTTTTGTACAGAGCCTTCATGGTGAGGCTATGAAATGGTTTAGGGGTTTAAATCCTAGATCTATTTTTTGGATTGAAGCTCTGGATGATTCATTCTTGAGACATTGGGGGGGTAAAAAAGATATTTTTTATTATATTATAGAATTTGGGTCACTTAAGAGGAAAGAGGGGGAATCGGTTTTAGACATCTCAAAAAGATTTAATAACATGTACAATAAGATTCCCACTGAAATAAATCCTACATAAACCTCTTCCGAGATTACTTATGCCAATGCTTTTGACCCTAAGTTTTGCCTCATGTTGAGAGAAAGAAGAGCTACCTCTTTAGCTCATATGCAAGATGCATCCCTTGAAGTAGATTCTAATATATTGGTAGCTGAAAATATTAGGAGTAAATATGATGGAGACAGAAGAAGATGTAGGCCTAAAGATTCAACCTCTTATTCCTCTACTTCCTACCCTCAAGTGGATGAGTTGACAAAACTGGTAAAATCACTTTCTGCAGAAATGGAGAAATTGAAATTTGAAGGAAAGAAAAGCTATAGGAACCCCTAGAATGTTGATAATAGGGGAATTTTAGAAGACCCAATAATGCCCCTCAAATCATCCAAAGAGATCAAAGTAATAGGGAATGATAAAAAAAGCAAAGCCCCTCTCGAAAATAACCTGGTTACTGATGAAGAACGAGAGGAAGAAGATGTCGATCCTGAAATCCATTTTCTTGGTCACACCTCTCCATCTCCTCATTTAACCCAATATTCATATGAAGAGGCTCTCATGGATAGCCAAATAAATGAGCTGAGAAAAGGGGAAAGGACCAGTGGAAATCCAAATAGATACAACCTAAGGTCCAAGAAGAAAGAGGGAAATCCTGACATTCCTGATCAGCCTACTAGAACAGAGAATCCTAATAAGGATGTGGCATCTAGAAGAAAAGAAAAAGAGGCAAAAAACCCCTAGGCATTGGTTAATATTCCTAACCTAGAAGTTAAAGAGATTCTAAATCCTCCCTCCTCTTTTAGCTTTAAAAATGAGATTCAAAAAATTAAAATCCTTGTACATTTTTAGAGCTAATTAAGAATGAGGATTTCAAAAGGTACCTTTCCAAAATGCTACATCCTAAACCTTCATCTTGTCCCACAGATTCAATCAACCTCCAAGATGAAAAACCAGTTGTTTTACTGGGTCCTTTGGTAGAGGATAGGGATGACTCCTCCCCTCCCTTCTATACATCATTGAGCATTCATGATAAAGTGTTACACAATTGTTTGATGGATTCAGGGGAATTTCATAATCTCATGCATAAGAATGTCATGGATGAGATTCGGTTGGAGGTTACAAAAAACTACCATGACCTGAACTCATTTGATTGCAGGAAGGTGAAGTGCCTTGGGGTTATCAAAGACATGGTTGTTTCCTTATTGCAATTTCCAATGAAAAGTGTGGTCATGGATATTGTGGTGGCTAATACCCCCCTAATTTTGGGATTCTCTTCTCTAGATCTTGGATCAAAATACTAGTGAGAAATTTACATATGGATATTTCATATGCCACCATTCCTATGTTTGGGGGAGAACATAGAAGGATTTACCCCTAATATTTCACTGAATTTGCTGATTTTTTTTCCTGGAAATATGAAGACTTAAGAACATATGACACCAACATTATTGAACATAAGATCCCTTTGAAAGAGGAAGTTAATCCTTTTAGGAAGAAACTCATATAGATAAATCCCATGCTGCTACCTATTATGGAAAAAGAACTGAAAAAGTTGTTGGATTCCCATATCATCATTCCTTTGAGATATTCAGAATGGGTGGCTAACTTGGCACCTGTGACAAAGAAAAATGGGGAAATCATATTATGTGTTGATTTCATGAATTTGAATAGAAGCTCCAAAAACGATAACTACCCCTTGCCAAAGATGGAGCACATTTTGCAGAGAGTGGTTGGTTCATCTAGGATGTATATGATTGATGGATTCCCTGGATACAATCAGATCTCTATCCTTCTTGAATATAGAGAGAAGAAAACCTTCACTACTCCTTGGGGCACATTCATGTATGCTAAACTGCACTTTGGATTGATGAATGCAGGAGCAACCTTCCAACGAGCCATGGACATTACCTTTATTTGGGAGAAAGACAAATTTGTAGTCATCTACCTGGATGAAATTACAGTGTTCTCAAAGTTTGACAAAGAGAATTTCCATCATTTGAAGAAAGTCTTCCTGAAGTGCAGAAGGTTCAGTCTGTCTCTCAATCCTAAAAAATATTGGTTTTCTATGAAGGAAGGTAAATTGTTGGGGCATATGGGGTTAGAAGAAGAGGTAAGAATTGATCCAAGAAGAGTAGAGGCCATCCATACCTTATCTTTCCCTAGATCTAAGAAAGAGGTTCAGTATTTCTTGGGTAAGATCAATTTTCTAAGAAGGTTCATCTCTAATTTCACTGAGTTAATTAAGTACATTACAACCATTTTAGAAAAGGAAGCGAGGTGAAATGGACTACTGAGTTCAGAAATTCTTTTGACCAAATCAAAAGGGATTTGGCTGAAGCACCCGTGCTCATCAACCCTAAATATTCTAAAGAATTTTTGATATTTTCTTTTGCCTCATCTAATACATTGGATGCTTTTTTTCTATAGAAAAATATAGAGGGGTTAGAGCAACCTATTTCCTTTTTCAGCAAAGCATTGAGGGATTCAGAAACGAGATATGATATCATGGAGAATAAGGAATATGCTTTGGTCAAAGACCTCAATGATTTTAGAATATATGTTCTGCATTCAAATATTGTTGCATATGTCCTGTCAGCCTCAGTAAAAGAGATATTGATCTATCATGATATAGATGGAAAGAGAAGAAAATGGATTGGTAAAATTTTGGAATTTGACCTTCAAATGAAACCCACTAAATTGGTGAAAGGTCAATGTTTAGCCAGGTTGTTGGCTGAATCAAATTGCAAATCCTTGAGGGTTAATTTCATGAACATAAACTCAGAAAATCAACAAGTTGAGATTGCTGATAAAGACTCTCATGTCAACCTCAACTTGGGAGATTGCAACTGGTATAAAGACATCATGTTGGCAAAGGGGCAGACCCAGGGTTCAACTCTAACAATGCACCAACAAGCCCTAACTACTAGCCCTTTCGGCAACACCTACGAGGAAGATGCAGTCTCACCTGAAGTAGCTATAGGGTGTTGCAAGACACAAGTGTCTACAACTAGAGGGAATGCAAAATGGATTCAAAGAAAATACACACAACAACCTATTATTCACTATCTTCCTTAGGCCTACTCCACAAGTTATATCTCAGATCTAACACAATAACATAATAACAACATATCAAATGACAAAGAACCCAACATCAATCACACATAACACAATATATACATGTCTCACCCTCTCTCTAAGGCCACGTCCACATAATTGTTCTTTATAATGTATTAATATGGAAGCATACAGTTCTTATCTACGCTCTCTGACCACCAAGTCTTCTCTCTTCCTCTCTATCTTCCCTCTCTGGACACCTGGCTGCAAGGTTGATCTTCGCATCCAACTAAACATCTTACAACACAGAAGGCCCTCACACACAACAATTCTCTCTCACACAATAGTACTCACTCAATCCCACAATAACAATGAACTCTTAACCAACCTAGCACCGACCCATCCCAGGTCCTTAGACCTTTATTTATACATTACAATAGCTCCCAGACATCTTTAGGTTGAAACCTAAGTGTGAAAACCCTAGATACCAAAACCCTAGGTGTCTAAAACCCTAGGTCAACTTGACCCGCATTTTTAGGGCATCGCCAACCTGTCTTTCCTTCCTTCTCGTGCAGTGCTCCAAAGAATCCAATGGTGGCTTTTCTCGCTTGTTTGTTTGTCCATGATCCATATTCCTTTCTGATATATCCATCCTTGATCTCCTTATCCAATGGATTTCTTTCTCTTACTTCGCAACGTCTATTCCTCTCTTTTGCTCACTTTGACCCAATATCAGTCACTGTGTCTTCCGCGCAGCTCGCATTCCATCTTTTCTGGCTTAATATTCACTTACTTCCATACCCAAGGGTCAAAAGGCCCCCAACACTCACATGTGACTCATCCTGAGGCACTTCATATCTGATCTCTCTATTTTTCTTCGACTTCAGGTTGCGTGAAGCAGCCTGTTCTTTCTTCTCTATCCCTCCCTTCCTTCCTTCCTTGTGCATACTGTATTTTCTGTGTTCGGTACCTAGTTTCAATTGCACCTGGTATCTGGACCCTTTTCCATATGATGTTAATGAGAGGTGCGAGGCAATGAGTTTTTATAATACAATTTCAATCAGCTCCTGTTCACCAAACCTTCCTTCCATTCTCCATTCAAAGTCTTCAACTGCACAACTCCTCCTTCCGTGACATAGACAACCTCATATAGCCCAAGACAGTGCGTTCTAAACTTTCCTGGGTGCTTCATGAACTTACTTTCATATACCATAACCAAATCACCTTGCTTAAATGCATTCTTCTTGATGTGTCTATCATGGTAGGTCTTTTCTCTTTCCTTCTATACCTACTGATGGGATCCTTCAATAAATCGGTCTTCTTCTAGTTCGACCAACTGCACGATCCTCTCTTGAACAATGCCAGTGTCATCCATATCTGTAAAGGCTGTGATTCTTAAGCTTGGGACCAAATATTCCATCAGGACAACTGCTTCAAGACCATACACCAACTTAAAGGGGGTTTGGATGGTCAAATTCTTACAAGTGGTTCTGTAGGCCCATATTACTGTTGGTACTCTTAGATACCAATCATCCTTGTTCACACTACAAATATTCGTCAGCATTGTCTCCAAAAAAAATTTCAATGCTTCAACTGTCATGTTTGCTTATGGATGGTAGGGTGTTGTCTTCTGATGATGGACTACAAATTCCTCATTCAAGGCTTCAACAGTCTTATTGATGAAATATGTTCCTTGATCACTCATAAGGATCTTCGGGCATCCAAACTTGGCTATGATGTCATTAAATATGAAGCATGCAACTGTAGTTTCACTACAGTCCTTAACTACTCTTGCTTCGACCCATCTGGTCAAGTACTCTGTCACAGTGACTATGTACCTTACTTTTGTGTGATTTCCTTGTGGGTTTATAGGTCCCACAAAGTCAATGGCCCATTTCTCAAATGCTTGTAGGGTTAGCTACGGTAGTAAAGGATTTCATCTATTCTGGATGGTTTTCCAAATCTTTGGCATACATCACGGGCTCTCTAATAGTCCTTAGCATCTTTGTGTAAGGTAGGCCACCAAAGGCCAACTCTAAGAACCTTTTGCATTGTTTCTTTCCCTGCGTAGTGTCCTCCTATGATGCCTTCATGAGCTTCTACGAGGATCAACGGTCGCTCTGTCTCCATAACACACCTCCTCAATATCTCATCATGTCCCATCTTGTATAGTTGTCCAGCTATAAGTGAAAAGTCTACAACACGCACTACCAATTGTTTCTTCTAGTTGATTGTGTATTTGCTAGGTGCCATTCTTGTTGATAGGAATTGGACTATCTCCACAAAGTGATCATCAATATTTCTAATGGCCAACAACTATGCATCTAGTAGTGTATCCTCCAAACTAGTAGGCTCTTCTCCATGTTCCAACCTTGACAAGTGGTCAGGACCTTTGTTCATTCTTCCTGAAATAGAAGAAGCCATATGCATATTCTCCCCCCCAACACTGGCTTGTTGACTAGGTATTTCAGCGTGGAGTGATCAATAAACATTTTAAAGTGTGCTCACAACAAGTAGTGGCAAAAATTCTGCAGTGCATACACCATGGCTAACCCTTCTCTCTCAGTGGTGGTGTAATTAATTTGAGTTGTTGATAACTTCTTGATAGTAAAGGCTAACAGGTGGTCAATGTATCCATCTCTCAGTTTTTCTAGAACAGATCCTAATGTGATATAATATGCATCGACATGTACTTGAAATTCCTTGCTCCAATCTGGGAAAACCTGGATAGGCGCAATAACCATTTTCTATTTCAGTGTGTCGAGGATTTGTTGGCATTATTTTGTCCAATTAAACTGATAGCCTTTGTTCAAAAGCTTCTCCATGGGTGTTTTGATCTGTGCATAATCTTTAATGAACTTTCTATAGTATCTAGTGTATTTCAACATAGTGCACAGTCGTTTGATTGAAGTAGGAGGGGAAAAATCAGATATAATGGAAATATTAGATGGGTCTACTAGCAGTCCTTGCTTACACACTATATGACCTAACAATACTCCAAAAGGTGAGAATAACATGCACTTATTCAGGTTCAATGCAATATGACACTGCCTACACTTATCCAACATGAGTGTTAAACATTCAATATGATTCTGTAATAAGCTAAAAACAGTCCAATCATCAAAATATGCTTCTAGGAATTTATGTAAAAGCTCCTTGAACGCTTCAAACACCACCCTGGAAAAGATGGTTGGGGCATTCTTCAATCCAAACGACATCAAATTATACTGGTAGGATCTCCATTCTGTTGCAAATGTGGTCTTATGGTGATCTTCCTTGGCAATCCAGATCTGATGGTATCCTGAAAATTCGTCTATAAAAGAATATGCCTCCTATCCTCCTACATTATCTAACACTTCGTTAGTGAATGGCATAGGGAATGGGTCATGAAAAAATGCATCATTCATCTTATTGAGATCTACACATATCCTAATCTCTCTGGTCTTTTTATCCTGCACCACCATAGGGCTAATCCACTCTGACTCTTCAAGAGGTTATATGATTCCTGCTTCCAACATTATATCAAGTTCAATCTTCACTTTCTCCTTATATTTAGGGTTAAATCAAGAGGGTCTCTATTTAAATGGCCTTGCATCTGGTTTCAAAGAGATCCTCATCTCTCCCATGGGCCCTTTAATGCCCTTCATATTAGTGAACTTGGTTGGAAACAAGTCCTGATATTCATGCAGTAACTCTGTGATCTTGTCAATAGTGGCAACATCCCAATAATATCCAACATTTGAAAGCTTCGATGTTTTCTCTATTCCAACATTGACTTTATTGATATTGATCGGCTGCCCAATTAAAGGTATTTCAACTCTTGGTCCTTCTATGTCTCTTTGGCTTTCTGTTTTGGCAATGTTCACTTTCCTCAGATCATCGTCTTTGTCAGCATTAATATTTTAACAGCCTTGCAATTTCTTGAGAGGCGCAGTCCATTCGGCCTCTTCTTATTCCAAAAGGAGGCTAGGTGCCTCCTCGAATACTTTTTGTCTTACAATCTATAACACTTGATCCACTGTAGGATATTAGCTTTCAAACAAAAATTTAGTTACAAAATTCTGAGTCATACCTTCCCAATCTATAGTGACGAGGCACAGTTCTGCTTGTAGGTACCAATTGATAGGGGTTGTGTCCAATGTGTTGATGAATTTTTTCATCCACTTCTCTTGAGGAATGTTTCTCTAGGATTCCTTGCAACTTCACACATGGTCCTTCAGACAACTTCAACCTGTGTACCCAACTTCGAAGCCTTCCACTTGCTCTGAAAACCGTGCTGTCATCAAAGTGCGACATTGTACCCATTCTATAATGTTGTTTTTGTGTTCCCCCCACCATCTTGTTGGAGTTTCTTTCAGGGCCTCATCCATTGCCAACAATCTTTTTTGTATTGGTACAATTTCTTCAAATTCCAACAAGAAAGCTTCTAAATTATTTATACCATCAAAGGTGGCCAAGTTACTTACTGTTGTGTCGATCCAATGAACTTCTCTAGTTAATACAACACATCTCCTTGTAGATACTTTGTACATTTTGTTTTGCCATTTCTCTAGTGGTTCTTCTGAATTTGATGAACATGCATTGTCACTTCGCCAGTTTAGGTTCCCATCTGTCGTAGGATTAATGTAATCCTGTTGTCTGGATTTTAATTTTTATATGTTTTCTAGTTCATATGTGTGGTCTTCTTCCCTGATGGGTTCTGTGTATCTATGGCCCTTGTCAGGATCCAAAGGTGCAATGAACCTAAGGCCATCTCCTTCAAACATCATTCTTCTTTTCTTTAAATCAACCACAATGGAATAATTGAAATCCCAATCAATTCCTAACAGTTCAAGGTAAGGATAACTATCATCAACTATCTCAATCACCTTAAAGTCTGAAAATGTCCTTACTCCATCGATGTCCACTGGGACATGTTCCAATCTTCCAAAGGGGCTTACAACTTGCTTATTAGCCATCCTAAGCCTGATAGGGGAGTAGATCCACTTAGGTTTTCCCATCAGTGCCCAGTTATACTTTGTCATGACATTGACCTCCGACCCTAAGTTGAGGACTACATAGTCTATATAATACTCTCCAATTTGAGCATTCAGGTGTAGTTACTTATTTTTCGTTCTCTTTTTAGAGACTTGGTGTACTTCCCTATTCAACAAGGGATCTATATTTCATAACTCATACTATGTGATTAAATTTTGTATCTCTTGTACAATGCTTTCATCCTGAATCAACTTAATACAAGTATGTAAGAATTCCATGAGCTTTCTTACCTCTTTTCCTTCTCCTTTTAGAGAAGTTTGGTTGAATGCTAGAGGTATTCCACATTCTCTTACTTCTGGTCATGTCTTCGATGAAGAACCTTGGTCTCTCCTGAATTATTTTCTTGCCTCTGCAAATATTTTTTTTTCTTTCTTTGCATCAAAAGATTGTGTCTTTTCTGCACCTTTTCTGACCCCTGATTCTTCTATAGTCTTTCCTTGGGTCACTCTATCTTCTCCTGTAATAGTGCCTCCTCTAGTGATAAGAACGAATCTAGGGTCCTCTCTGCGAGGTTCAACGTATATCCGTTTCACTTACGGGTTTTGTTGAGGTCCTCGTCTCTCCTGGAGTTTGGCTAGCAGTACAGGACAATCTTCAATCACATGTTTGAATGAGTTGTAGTAGCTGCAAGTGGTACAAGGTTTCTGACAGTCCCTTGCTAAGTGTCCTGGTTTCACATAGTTATAACAAATGATCTATCCTCGACCTTGACCCATACCTCCTCCTCTTCCTCTTCCTCTAAATCCACCATGAGGGTTGAAGTTTCCTCTTCCTAGAGAATTATATTATGCAGTGATTCAATCTTACTACACTTTGCCTTGATTTTTGTATATATCCCTCAAACTTTCATGCATGAGGTCATAAGGCCTAAAATCCATGTCATCGTGTCCTACTGACTTACAAAACATGCAATATAGATTTCTGGGTGTCTGGACATATTTTTGCAGATAGTAACATTCACCAGGGCAATTTCGATTTCTACATACCTCACACCAGGGTAGGGTAACTTGCTTCAAAGGGCTTGGAGCTCTAGAGGCCAGATAATCATGAAATAAGGAACAATGTTCCTTGTCATGGCCTTCTGATTTGCATCTGATACACCATATTTATTCTCTTTTGTATTTTCCCTTGTCTTTCTTCATATCCTTGACCTGTAGAGATAAACTAGTTAACTGACTCAATATTTGACTCATACCTAAGCTAGATTCTCCCATAGGGGTTGATTCTAACTTCATGGAAATCTCCAGCACCTCATCCTACGAAGAAATATTCTGTTGGATCAGAGGAACTCTGATGTGCAGTAAGAGGGCAGAAATGAACTATTCCTTGTTCTTCTCATCTGGGATCTAGAAACTCAAATGGCCTGTCTAGGTCTTAAATATCTGATCAAACTCCCACACAGGTTCAATTATTCTTTGCTTGATTTCTTTTAGATATGTAATGCACTATTCTTTGCTTGATTTCTTTTAGATCTGTAATGCACTGCAAATCTGACTTAGGTTTCTTGAATTCAACAATTAGTGTCGTCTTAATGACATTTAGTGGTTTCAGTGCAGATCCTTTGACAAATTTCATGTACCAGTTCAGTGCGTTATCTCTCAGAGTAGTACTAAACTGAGCTCATTTAACAGCTTCGTTGACGATATTTTTAATACTCCACACAGCTTCACACAGAAACCAGTGTTAATCAGGATCTTCAGATCCATCTCTTCTAAATGTGGGTAACCTCATCTCATCTTCCATAGGTATTCCTAGGTTTCCTTATTGAGTATGTGGTGGACTGCTAGTGACAGTGCTTAGAGAGATCTGGTGACTTTGATTACTTTGATTTCTTAATGTTGTTGAAACAACAGGAGGAATAATAATACTTACTTCAATAGTCAGCGTGGTTCTTGAAGTTTTTGGATCTTCACGGTGAGGTTCTTCAACTTTCCCCTCCTCTGACCTAGCGGATTCTGAATGATCTTCATCTTTCAGATCTGTCTCTTCTCCAATGTAGAAACCCTCATCCCCATAGTTCTTCTTAAACAGGTTCACAACAAGGACTTCTTTGAATGCTCTCCCACTGCACGTATGTCCAACCTCTGTGTTGCTGTGATTGTCTGAGTTCTTAAACATTATCCTTTTCCAATATGACCAACTATTGTATCTTCAATATGTTCTTCTCATGTAATAACATCTTGATATTGAACTTCAAAACGTGTAGAAATTTTCCTCTAGGTCCCTTAAAGAAATACCTCTCAGCTTGGCTATATGACTCTACAATGTCAACAACAAATTCGGTGATATAACCTCCAATGGTGCTATCGAACAATTTATCTACTTCTGTTGATACATCATTATCAATTCTCTTGACCTTCTTGATGAGCGCCGATGTCCAAACCACAGGTTGTCTAGATATGATCTCAAATTGGGTGTTTGCTAACCTAGCTAGCCACTCATATAACTCCTGATGGATTCCTCTAAAGAAAATCTCATGTTTATTAGTAAAGATATATCTTCCCAACCAATACTCTATACTAAGATTAGGTTTCTTGTTCTGCGATTCAGTGAATTCCTTTTCTTGATCCTCTATCCACTTCTAAATCTCTATATTCGATGGAAACCACCTTGACATTCCCTCAAGAGTATTCCCATCCCAACAACGAAACCATTTTTTGGCATAGGGGCAGACCTAGGGTTCATCTCTAACAACGCACCAACAATCCCTAACAGCTGGCCCTTTCGGAAACACCTGCGAGGCAGATGCAGTCTCACCGGAAGTAGCTATAGGGGGTTGTAGGACACAGGTGTCTACAACTAGAGGGATTGAAAAATGGATTCAGAGAAACTACTGACAACAACCAATTATTCTTTATCTTCCTTAGGCCTACTATGCAAGTTATATCTCATATCTAACACAATAACATAATAGAAGCATATGAAATGACAAAGAACCCAGTATCGATCACACATAACACAAGATATACATGGTTCACCCTCTCTCTAGGGCTACATCCATAGAAATATTCTTTATAATGTATTAAGATCGATGCATACAGTTCTTATCTACGCTCTCTAGCCAATAGATCTTTTCTCTTCCTCTCTGTCTTCCCTCCTTGTGCACCCAGCTACAGGGTTGATCTTCACACCCAGCTGAAGATCTTACAACACAGAAGGCCCTCACACACAACACTTTTCTCTCACACAGTAGTACTCACTCAATCTCACAATAACAATGAACTCTTAACCAACGTAGCACCGACCCATCCTAGGTCCTTAGACATTTATTTATATATTATAATAGCTCTCAGACATCCTTACGTTGAAAACTAAGCGTGAAAACCCTAGATACCAAAAACCTAGGTGTATAAAACCCTAGGTCAACTTGACCCTCATTTTTCAGGGCGTCGCCAACTTGTCTTTCCTTCCTTCTCATGCAGTTCTCCAAAGCATCCAATGATGGCCTTTTCCTCTTGTTGAGTTGCCAATGATCCATATTTCTTGTTGATCTATCCATCCTCGATCTCCTCATCCAACTACTTGCTTTCTCTTACTTTGCACCGTATTTTCTTCTCTTCTTCTCACTTCGACCCAATATTAGTCACTGTGTCTTCCATCCAGTTCATAGTCCGTCTTTTCTGGCTTAATATTCACTTACTTCCATACCCAAGGGCCAACACATCATATATTTTCTATAAAAGTTGCGACCTCCTGATGGTTTAGATAAGAATAAGGTGAGAGCTTTGAAGCTCAAAGCAATCAAATATTGTCTCATTGCTTAGGTTTTGTATTGGAAATATCCCCTAGGAGTTCTGTTGAGATGTCTAGATCCACAGGAGGCCCAAAGAGCCATAACTAATTTTCATGACAATGTATGTGGGGGACATCATTTCTAGAGGACCATAGCTTATAAGATCCTTAGATCTGGGTATTTCTGGCCCAACCTTTTTACTGATGTGTGTACAAAGATTAGAGCTTGTGTCAAATGGAATTTTTTTTCTGGAAAGAAACAACTCAAATATTTTCCTTTGAAACCTGTAGTGGTTTCTGGACCTTTTCAATAGTGGGGTCTTGACTTCATTGGGAAAATTCACCTAGCCTCAAGTGTTCAACACAGGTGGATTTTGAATGCCACTGATTTTTTCACCAAGTGGATAGAAGCAACCCCTACAAGGATATCCTCCCACAAGGTAATCATTAGCTTCCTTGAAGATATCATGGCTAGATTTGGTTGGCCAAGAAGGATTGTTACTGACAGCGCTACCTCCTTCAAAGATGAACCATTAATCAAGTTCTACGAGTAGTATGGGATTACATTGATCCATTCTACTCCTTACTACCCCCAAGGAAATGGTTTGGCAGAGTCCTCTAACAAGAGCCTCATAAATATCATCAAGAAAATGTTAGAAGACAACAAGAAAGCATGGGACTCAAAGTTGAAATTTGCATTATGGGTTGGCAGAGTTACAACAAAGAGGTCACTTGGTGTTTCCCCTTTTCATATTGTATATGGGGTTGAGGCTATCTTTCCTACTCAACTTGCATTGCCTGTAGAAAAACTCCTCCAGGACTACCAAGGAGAACCTAATGATATGGTTAGGAGGATATAGTAGCTGGTAGAAGTACAACATGTTAGGGAGAAGCTACTTGATAAATATCAGGATCATCAGTAGAATATAAAACGAGCCTTTGACAAGAAGGTAAGTAAGGAATATTTCTAGTTGGGTGATCTAGTGCTCAATTGGATGCACCCAAGCAAGACAACGACAAACATGGTAAATTCAAAGCCTTATGGATTGGTGCTTTTGATATTTCCGAAGTTTTTAGTGGCCCTATCAATGGGAACATTCTAAAAACATATTTTTCTTAAGCCGTGATTGGATTTCCACCATTGTAATTAACACTTCCTTTTATTTTATTTTTGAATACAAGACTCCATGACCCAAAGGTGAAGGCACTAGAACTACGCATTCTTGGAAGCTTACAGGGAGCATGCCATCCCATGTGGAGCCAATTTTATGACATGAAATTGTCTAGAGTCATGAGTGATAGCTATGAACGTAGGCGAGTGGGCAATTTCATTTTTCAATGACAGAGATCCCAGAACAAGTTTAGTTCAACAGCTCTCGTGATTTCAGAATATCAAAGTTGCACAGGGTTTAACAACCAGGTAGAAGCCCCAAAGTTGTAGATCAAGCATCGCATGTCCCTCCAGATTGAAAATTCATAATTTACTTCGATACTTTGAGCTTCGGGAATTTTGAGACTTCCCCTCTCACGTTCCTCCAGAGTGTCTTCTCCCAAAGTCCACATATCTCTGTCGTGTGTCTGTCCAAATCTAATAATGATATTTTACTTCCAGTCTTCAGGAATTTTTCATTTCGATACTTCCCCTCTCGTTTTCCTCCATTTTAGCACCATAAGTCACCCCTAGATTATGTGATAGGTAGGCCTAATACCCATCAGTTTGTATGTCAAGAAAAATAAATTTAAAGGTCATCTAATGGACGCAAACTCAAGATGGTATCGTTCTAACTCATAAAACTAGATCAGAAAGCACAAGCAGGTGAGGTCTTGGTCTAACTCTAGTCAGTAAGCTTGGTATAGTGGTGAGTAGGGGGAAGATCTTGAGGATAGTGAAGAGGTATACTATGGACATCCGGTCTTCCCGTAGCCTAAGGAGAAAATTTTTAGAAAACAATATCTTCTTGGATTCAAAATTTCAGGAAATTGAAAACGCTATAACAATATTGCAATCAAACATCCATTACAACATAGTCACAACCATCCATGTGAATCCTTCAATCATGAACATTCAGTATCAGATGCATATTAATATGGAGGAAGAAAGTTGATTCAGATTAAGAAAGAAGTCTCAAATATAGATACATAGCCAGAAACCAACGGCTTTACTAAAAATTGACAATACATGAGCCTAGCTCTACCATCGACCATAAAAAAGTATCAAAATTGAGTATTTATACTCAGAGAACAACCAACAGTAGGAGTGTGACCTAGCTACTATAATCAAAGCTTTGCGTCTACATCTTCTTCTGTCAGGCTGCGCTTGCATTCTCCTGTCAGATACAAGATCAGATCGGTATGGGATTCACTAGAAAATCCATGGCAGGGGAACTTTCAGCTGACTGTCTTCCCTCCACGACCATCTTTCAATGCTTTCCATTTAAGTGGTGAAACAAGGTTTCAACCACCTCCCTATTTTCATTAACTACTTTCATCGGGATCAGAGTGTGGCCTGACACCCATGAATTCTGGCACCTCAAAGTTACATAGATCTTCCTTTGTGACCAACTCGGGTGCTTTTATCCTTTGCACAACTCCTCATTATCTTACCCTAATCTACAACCATGTGCCTAATTCCCAGGCGCTTCAGGATTTCTCATTTTGTGAGTTTACATTGTGATCCCTGCTAGAATCCCTAAGTCCCAAAATTGCAATCATGTGGATTGGGTGACATGTATCCCTTGACATCATATGGCCCCAATGAACATCATCATTTCAGGACCTTAGGCTGTCGACAATTCTTACTTCAGTCTCCCCCCCCCAAACGAATTTATCCATGTTGATCTTGCACTATGAGTCTTTCAGGAAAGGACGATCAAGATCATTTTCGGACTTCGTGTGTCGCAAGTCTTCAAGACTATACCCTCCTACTTTCCCAACTCATGAAATCGTGAAAAGATGATCCAATGGTCCAGATCTCTCCTTTGATCAATGATTGTGATCTTTTTGTAATTTCTCATTTCGCGAGTTCCAAAGAATTTTCTTTTGACTGCTCCATCTCATGAAATCACAAAATGCTAACCTTGCGCCATGCATCCTTTCGCAATTAACGGCTCCAATCATTTCACAATTTAGGATCTCTCCTTGACGCTAAACTTGGTGAAATTGTATAATCACTATTACCCGATGGCCATTGATATGATCTACTCAAAGGATCTCTGTCATTTAAAACTGATCTTTGCCCACTCGCTTGATTTGATTCCACATCAAACCGCTTCAAATGTTTCTCTTAGTGGTCATGACTGTGGCCTATGAATGATTACTTGGATGATTGGTTGAGGGCTCGAGAGACAAAAATATCAACGATAAAGGTAATGATAGAAGTGATTGACCTCAGGGAAAACGGGAAGGCTTAAGGCCAATATTTCTCAGGCGAGCTACTAAGGAAAAATGGGTCTGTCGACTAGGTGAAGACAAACAACAGACAACTATAAGCCAAGAGGAAAAAACATTACAATCAGGTTTGTTGCAAAAGGAAGAGAGACAAAAAAAAATACAGACTTAGGTAGAAACCACAAACCCTTAAGGTTTTGACAAATTTATGTTCTAACATTAGGCTCCATGGGGGATAGAGTCCTCCCAGCAAGGCTCTAAGAACTTTTTTTGTGGCTTCAGTTCCTTAGTGTTGGGTTGTGGATTCTTCTATTAAAACAAAATCAAAATAAAATAGAAATGGTATTTACAATGGTGGGATGCCAATTGCAGCTTCAAACAAACAACTTATTCAGAAAGTGCCCATTTATAGGGCCACCAAAAACTTTTTCTCCCTCTGAATTCTGCAACCTGTAAGTGTTGTTTGGAAATACCTTAGAAATATGGAAAGGAATGATCCAAAGGGCTTCAAATTGACCATGTTTACCCTTGTCTTGTTTGGGCACATCCCATTTGAGTACTAGATCTCCCGGCTGGAAATCCTCCTGAGTGTTTTTCTTGTCAAAGGGTTGCTTTCTATTTAGTTGACGGTCATGCGCTCTGTCCATTACTTTCTCTCTAGTCTGCTGCACTTATACCAGCTGATGTATCCTTTTGATCATGTCATCAGGATCTCCTTAGCAGTCCTAAAATAATTTATCCACGGGTAGGGAGAGATGAGGAGGAAAGACTTATTTAGTTCCACACACAAGTTGGAAAGGAAAGATGCCTAGGGACCTCTTTGTTCTTACTCTATCATCCCACAGAGAAAATTTGGGCTTCAAATCCCATGCTTTCTTTTTGTCCTCCAACAGTATTTTTATAATATTTATAAGGATTTTGTTAGAGGACTCTTATAATCCATTGCCTTGGGGATAGTAGGGGGTAGAGTGAAACAATTTGATCCTAAACTATTCATAGAATCGGATCAATGGATCGGCCTTGAAACACACAGTGTTTTCAGTGATAATCCTACTTGTACAACCAAATATTTCTATAATATCTTCCAAAAAACAAATGATCACCTTATGAGAAGCATTCATTTTGGGGATAGCTTCTATCCACTTGGTAAAATAGTCTGTGGCAATCAGGATCCATCTATGTTGACCGCTTGATGCAGGATGAATTTCCCCAATGAATTCTAGACCCCATTGTTGGAAGGGTACTAAGGCCACCACAGGATTTAATGGAAGAGACTTGACATGCTGCTTCTTAGAGAATTTTTGACATTTGATGCAAGCCCTGATCTTTGCACAGACATCAGTGAATAGAGTTGGCCAGTAGTACCCAACCCTGAGAATTTTGTAGGCTGTGGTTTTCCAGAAATGATGTCCCCTACATAGGCTGTCATGGAAATCAAATATAATCCTTTGGGCCTCCTGCGGGTCCAGACATCTTAGAAGAACTCCTAAAGGGTCTCTCCAATACAAGACCTAGTCAATTAGGAAATATATGATTTCTTTGAGCTTTAAAGCTCTGGCCCTGCTCTTTCCCATGCTGTTAGGAGGCTGGAAATTCTGCAAGAAATATATAACATCCTTGTACAAAGAACATCCTACTAATGGGAGGGGTGCTTGAGAATTTATTTTGGACATCTCAGGCTGCTGATTTTCTGAGCAAGCTTTGATGAAATTTACCCCCAAAGCTTGGCAATTAGCCTTAGCTAGAAATTTGGCTAAACCTTGACCTTTGAACAATTTGGTGGGCTTCATCTCCATATCAAATTCAAGGATCTTGGTTATCCATATGCTCCTTCTTCCATCTATGTCTGGATGGATGAGTACATCCTTCACAGAGGTTGAAGGAACATATGCGATGAGTTTTGAGTGCAACACATAGAATCTGAAGTCTTTGAGAGATTTAACCAAAGTGTAGGCCTGCTTTTATATGATGTCATATTTCACTTCGGCGTCCCTCAATTATCTACTAAAAAATGAAATATGTTTTTCCAACCCCTCAGTATTCTTCTGCAACAAAACAACTACCATTGTGTGGAATGAGGAAAAAGACAAAATAAGAAAATCCTTGGAATAATTAGGACTGATAAGCACAGATGCTTCAATCAGTTCCTCCTTGATTTGTTTGAAGGACTCTATGGACTAATTAGTCCATTTTACCTCATTCCCCTTCCCGAGCATGGCTGTGATATGTTTCAACAACTCAACAAAATTTGAAACAAGCCTTCTCAGAAAATTGATTTTACCCAGGAAAGACTCGACTTCCTTCCTAGACCTGGGAAATGAAAATTTTTGAATAGCTTCCACTCTTTTTGAATCAATCTTGAATCCCTTAGCTGATACAATGTGCCCTAACAACTTTCCCTCCTTCATAGAAAACAATTATTTCTTAGGATTCAGGGAAAGACCAAACCTTCTACATTTCAAGAAGACTTTCCTGAGATGACAACAATGTTCTTTATCATATCTAGAAAAGACTGTTATGTCATCCATATAGATGACCACAAATTTATCCTTCTCCCCAATGAAGGCGATGTACATGGCTCTCTGAAAGGTTTCTCCTACCTTCATTAATCCAAAGGGAATTTTGGCATACATGAAAGTGCCCCAAGGAGTGGTAAAGGCTATCTTTTCTCTATCTTCAAGAAAAACATAGATCTGACTGTAGCCAGAAAATCCATCAATCATGGAAATCTTGGATGCTCTTGTTACCCTTTGTAATATTTGTTCCATATTTGGTAGTGGGTAATTGTCCTTTTTGGAGCTTCTTTTTAGGTTCTTGAAATCGAGACAGAGTCTGATTTCTCCATTCTTCTTCCTTAATAGGACCAGGTTGGCCACCCACTCAGAATACCTCAAAGGCACGATGATCAGGGAATCTAGCAACTTTTTTACCTCTTTCTCCATAACATGAAGCAACATAAGATTTATCTGTCTTGATTTCTGCTTGAATGGTTTGGATTCCTCTTTCAATGGGATCTTGTGCTCAATGACACTAATGTCATATGTTCTAAGGTCTTCATAGGTCGAGGAAAACACATCATAAAATTCCCTTAATAGTTCAACATACATGGCCCTCTTCTCCTTTGAAAAATTGCTTGAAATCTTGACAAATTTGGGATTCCTCTCTGTGCCAATATTGCACTCAGCTACATCATCATCCTCATTTGGGACTTTACCCTTTATTTCCACATCATTTCTGTTAAATAATATTTTAAAAGGGATTAGTCCCTTTAGGATGTGGTTGTTGGGTAACTAGATAATGTGATGATCAAAAAATTTGTTCAGAAAAACATCAGGATGAGGATGTATTTCGGAGTCAGGATCTTGATCAATGTGTAATGATGAAAACTCATCAATAGTCTCTAGGAATCTTTTGATATCAATATCTTCCTCAAACACTTTCCAATGCTTTACATTGTCAGGTATGGAGGGTCTCTATTTTACTTCTACATCATACTTGAGCTTAGGTGGCCAAGGGATTCTGAAATTGCTTCCTGATATAGCCAAAGAGTCATCCATGACATTCTCTTCTCTGGTAACAAATGTTGAAAGCCGAGAAAAAACTGTCAATGAGGTCCCATAATTCATTTATATATGATTTCAACCGAGGTTTCTTAGCCTGATAAATACTTATGATCTGTTGGACAATCAACTCAGAATCTCCAAACACTGATATCTCTTCAATCCCCATGTCCTTTGCAGCCCTCAAACCCAAAACAAGAGCTTCATATTCTGCTACATTATTGGTAGTTTAAAATTCTAACTTGTAGGGCAGATATATAGTTTCCTAAGCAGGGGAAATGAGGACTAGTCCAACACCAACACCTTCTCTATAAGAGGCTCCATCAAAGAACATTTTCCACACAAAGGTAATCGGAGGAGAAAATTCATAGAGAATAATGGACTTTATGATCTCAAGAGGGGGCTCAGGGGCATCAGTGAGCTACAATACATTGGATCCCAAATCAATGTCAAGTGATAAGATTTGATGGTTTGTGGGATCTGCTTCATCGTTGATAATGTAGGCCAATTGGGCTTCTCTGTATAGTATTCTATGCTCCCCCCCAAACACAGGAATGGTAGCATATGTGAGTTCCATATACAATGTTCCTCCGAGTCTTTTTTTCCAAGATCTTGATAAAATCATGCCAAATTGGGAGGAATGTCAACTATCATGATATCCATGACCACAATTTTCATGGGAAGCTGAAACAAGGTCACAACCAGATCTTTGATGACCCCAAGACATTGCACTTTCCTGGAATCGAAGGAATACAAGTCATGGTATGATTTTGTGTTTTCTAGACCTAATTCTTCCATGACAGTTTTGGGCATGAGGTTATGAGAGGCCCTTGAATCCATTAGACAATTATGCAATACCTTGTCATGTGTGTTTAGTGATGTGTATAAGGGAGGGGATGAATCGTCTCTATATTATACCATGGGACCTAGGATGATTGTTGTCTTCTCATCTTGCAAATTGATTGAGTCTGAGGGATGATTCAAAGGTTTAGGCAACAAGAGTTTAGATAGGGATATCTTAAAGTCTTCATGCTTGGCCAGCTCTGAAAGGGGTACCGAGATCCTAATCTTATGAATTTCATGCTCAAAGTTAAAATGGGAGGGGAGCTTCATAATTTCCTTTACCTTTGGGATAAGACCTTTGACCAGTGGTGGGGGGTTCTGCATTCTCTTTTCCCTGCTAATTCTTGCCACGTATTTCACAGGCTTGTCTGCTCTGGGAGGCTAATTAGGGATGTCAGACTTCCCATATTTCTTCTTAGACCTGAGGTTGTATCTATTCGGGTTGTTGCTGGCCTTATTCCCCTTGCTCATCTCGTTTAATTGAATGTCCATGAAAGAATACTCATATGTTGATTGAGTTAAGTGAGGGGAAGGAGAAGCGTCTTCAAGACAATGAATTTCTGAGTCAATGTCCCCTTACTTTCCACCATCATCTACAACAAGGTTGTTTTGAAGAGGGGTCTAAATTTTCTGATCATCCCTATCTCTTTTCTAAGTTTCTCTTTTCATAATATGAGGAGGATGGTTATTAGACCTCCTGAAGTTTTCTTCTGTTATCAACATTTTGAGGATTTATGTATGTTTTATTTCCCTCCAATTCTGACCTTTCCATTCTAGTTGAAAGTGATTTTAGTAACTTGGTTACTTTGTCCATTTGAGGGGGGAGGGAAGAGGAACTGGAGGTTGAAGCTTCATATCTTCCCCTTCCTCTGTATTTATCAACATTATTCTTGAGTCATTCAACTACAAATATGTTAGACTCTACTTCCAAGGCCGGAACTTGCATATGTGCCAAGGAGGTATCTCTTATCTCTCTTAACAAGAGGCAGAAGTCAGGGTCAAAAGAACTAGCATAGTTATTTTTGGCAGAGGATTATGTAGGCTTTATCTCAGTAGGGATATTATTATACATTTTATTGAATCTTTTGGAGAATTCAGACACAGACTCTCCCTCTTTTGTCTTTAAGGACCTGAACTCTGTGATATAATACATGAAGTCCTTTTTATCCCCCCATTGTCTCAAGAATATATCGTCTAAATCCTCAATCCCATCAATGGATCCAAGGGTCAGGGCCCTAAACCACTTTTTGGCTTCTCCATCAATACTGTAGAAAAAAATACTCATCCATGCATCTTCGTCTACTATGACATAGTTATCAACATAACTATAGAAAGCTGCAAGGTGCTCTTTTGCGGTTATATCTCCCTCTCTTGTAAAATTGGCAACTGCTTAAGGTAGCCACCAGTTGGTAGGGAATTAAGAGGATGAGGAAGAACAAGAGGGGCATATCTGGAAGCTACTATGGAATCCATTCTATTTCTAGGGGGATTAGCACCTGCCATTGGGAGTTGAACCAGAGGAGAACTAGGTGGGGATGGAGTTCGAGCAGGGGAGATTGGAGGTGTGTTTCTAGGGACAAATGAAAACAATGGAGGATTTGAGGGAGCATAGGTTTCCCCCTCCATAAATGCAACAACTTTAACAGGAGGAGGATTAGTGAAGCTCCGAGAGGGGAAATCAACAGGAAAATTCCCAAAATTTAAAATTCTAGAAACTCCAATAGAGGGTGTAACAGGAAAATGAGAAATAGCTATTGGAGTTGCTATAGGAGGATGGTGAAAATGATCAGAAATTCCTAGTTCAGTAGATGAAGTACCTTCTTGATGGGTCTTTCTTCTTTTGAAAATTTTCTCTGGGTCGGCCTCGAGAGTCACTAGAGGCAGTTGTGGAGTAGACCTCATGTATCTACCTATGGAATCCACAAATGGGATAATGGAGTTTCCAGGTGCACAATTGCAATTTTGAATGGTTCTGATATCTGATGCACCTTCTGAATCAGAAGCTCGTTTTTGTTCTACCCATGGAAAATCTTCAATTCATCCCCGACAACAGTGCCAGAAATGTTAGCATTAGAAGTCACCCCTAGATTGCGGTAGAGGTAAGTGTGATAACCCGAAAATGCACCACACAGGTTTACCTGGCATCAGGCCAACTCATGCCTCTTCCTAGCCAAAGCCATGTTGAAAAAATCCTCAAAAAACCACTTAAATCAAGGGACCCACGCCCTAACCTGTCACTGGGCGCGGGTGACCACTTGCTGACCTTCTACTGCACGCGGGTATCCACGGGCTAACCCACTACTGCCCGCGGGTACCTAACAAAGCAAGAAATCAGGAAAGTTTCCGCCAGGACACGAGGCTTTTTGTCAGTTAACTGGAACTCTCCGCCATGCATGGCCGAGAGTTTGCCTAAAACCCTAGCTCCTTCTAGCCTATAAAAGGAGGGGTAGGGGTACTATTCAAAGGAGGAAAAATAATAGCAAAGAAACTCT
>SNQJ01S0098542.1:19752-43856 GCA_010110895.2 Picea sitchensis | reverse complement strand
GCCTTGTAAAATTATATTGTAATTTCATTGTAAATCTGGACCGTTCATTATAAGGTCGCAGATCTAACGGTAGAGATTATGTTAGGGTTTTTTGCTCTATAAGGCAACCCTCTTTTATGAGGGAAATGTATCGTGGATATGGTTGATGGTGAATATTGTATTCTGAGAGAGGAGACTGTGAGAGAAAGAAGAGGAAGTAACAATGGGTTTTGTTGTAGGTTGTATCCCTTCATTTGCTGGATAATAATAAAGGAAGGACATGGCAATTTATCTGGTGGACGTAGCCCACACTAGGTGAACCACGTAAATCTGTGTCTCTCTTGTATTGTGTGTCTTTTGTGTTTTGTTTCTGCATTTTTATTATTTTATTTCTCCGCGGTCCTGTTTTTCTAACAGAATTGTTGTCATAGAAAACTATAGTTGGTTCATTTTGTTCCTGCAACAAATCTTTTAACATCCTTCTCATCCATACTGCTTGACAAATTGCACTTGTAGTTGCGACGTATTATGCTTCTCCTGAAGAAAGTGTCACTATGGGTTGATTCCTTGATGCCCATGATACCATACATGTTCCAAAATAAAATGTGTACCCAGAGGTACTTTTCCTGTCATCAATGTTTCCTCCACAATCATTGTCAGTGTATCGAGTGAGTCTGAAATCTTCTGAAGTGGATTACTTGATGCCAAAATATTTTGTTCCTTTCACATATCTCAATATTCTCTTTCCTTCCTTCCAACATGATTCTTTTGGAGTTTCCATGAAACTTGAAATTATACTTACTCCATGTAATGTACCTCAAAAACTGTCACATTTTTTTTTTTTTTTGTACAATTATCCTTGCATAGTTTCAAGATTCAAGCAATTAAGTCTTATGTTATAAAGCTTGAGTCTGAAATTTTGTTAGAGACCTTACTATGCAACTTAAAACTTCCTACTCGACGATACAATGAGTGTATACTCCTCCCTTCAATGTTATTTAAAGTCTTGTAAAAATTACCAATATTTTCTTATTTGATGATGTCTATAACACCAACACAAGTTTAACTATACGAGTGACTTGTAAAAAGGTCTGTTACTTCCATACCTCCCATCGGGGAAAGATTCTCCATTCAACACACAACAACTCCCAAAATCGCGAAAAGTGACCAGCATGTCGGGATTTTGGAGTTCAGGATTTCGTGAGTACAACAACCAACATCAACACACAACAACTCCCGAAATCGCGAAAAGTGACTAGCATTCAGGATTTCGAAGTTTGGAAATTCACGAATACAACAACTAATATCAACAGATACAAACCTCCAAAATGCGAAACACAGGGAAGGTTGGACTAGTGCTTTGGGGTTTCGGGGTTCGAAACTTCGTGATTTCAAGTGTACCAAACTTCAACATATACAAACTTCCGAAATGCAAAAAGGAAAAGTGGGGCCCGCATTTCGGGGTTTCGAGGTTCGGGACTTCGTGAGCTCAAGTACCCAAACAACAACATATGCAAACTTCCAAAATGCGAAAAAGGAAAAGTGGGGCCTGCATTTCGGGGTTTTCGGGTTTCGGAATCCCACGACTTCAAAATCCAAAAAATCAAACACAAACAATTCCTGAAATTACGAAAAGGAACGTGGACTAGCATTTCGGGATTTCGGTATTCGGGGTTTTGGGGTTTCAAATTCCAATTAACCACACACACCAACTCTCAAATTCCGAAAGACGAAAGGATGTGGGACCAACACTTTGGGATTTCAAGATTCAGGGTTTCAGGTTTTCAAAAAAATAAACAACAATACAAAACAACTCCCAAATTCCGAAAAGTGAAAGGATGTGGGACCAACACTTCGAGATTTCGGGATTCAGGGTTTCGGGGTTTCAAAATTCAACATCCAACACACAACAACTTCTGAATTGCGAAAAAGATAGGAAAGTGGGACCCGCACTTCGAGATTTCGGGGTTTGGAAAAGCAAGGGAACTTCGCATAAGTGTAACCCGCAAGTCCTGAATGCCAAAATTCACATTATTTTCATATCTCTAAGATTTTTGCCTTGTATTGGTATTATTACTTTCA
Source organism: Picea sitchensis (assembly GCA_010110895.2). Lineage (NCBI taxonomy): Eukaryota > Viridiplantae > Streptophyta > Pinopsida > Pinales > Pinaceae > Picea > Picea sitchensis. The sequence continues at coordinate 41,795 of SNQJ01S0098542.1, read as the reverse complement.
TTCTGTGAAAACAGTAGGGGTAGAAGGATTATATATCCATTTACCTGACAGAATTACGAAAATATACACTTATGAGTTTATACGCATAGAAGGGCACAAAGGATAAAATTTTCTGTATAAGGTAAATTCTATAATATTCACTTAGAGCCTCTTGTAATCAATGCATTAAACGTCAATAGTAAAATGATCTGTGCATCTATTTAAATACATGATTAAGAATATCATTCCATCAGAGATTGGTCATTATAAATGATGTTCCGAGGGATCTGAGTTTGGTTTCCTAGGGATTTATCTACAGAGAGGATCTGCCTCATTGACGTTAATCTCCTCATTTCCTTACTTACTTATAGAAATATAATTACAGATTTCCTTCACATATATTTCCCACAACAAACAAAATGGAAAACCTTACAGTTCTGATTTAATCAATACAATGCATCAGAAAAATCATTCAAACAGAGAATGGACATCATTCCAGTTCGGATTTAATATGACATCGAAGTAAAAACATAGCCATTCATAATAGAGAGGGGTAGATCAACATATTTGAATCCAATCCACGGGAAGACAAAGGTAACAACCATGTTCCTCCCAATCGTAGAACAGGGAAACCAAAGTCACTTGTCCGATTCACCCCCTAGCCTGACCATGAATCCATGAGGGCGAACTTGGAAACTCCTCCTCAGTAATGTCCTTCAATTCCAACAGTTATCCTCTTGCCTCACACTTACTTAACAGTGCTCATAACAGCAAGAAAATTATGTTTTAGCAAGCTCCTCTTGTTTCACACTCAATCCGCAGTGTTCATAACAACAAGAGAGCTCAGAAATCCTTTCTCAGCATACTTGACAGCGTCCTGCCTACTTGCATATGCTATTTATCCATTTTTTTGTCCAGGTCTTTTCCCTCCTTTGGGGATTTTCGCAGCTTTCTTAATCCCTGATTTTCAGGGGCTTCCAGTGGCCAAATATCTGATTTTCCACTTGTAATCATCATCCCAGAGGAAGTTCCAACTTGTTCCCCACTCATGGAGTCATGGTCAGCTAACTTTTAACATGGTTGTTCCATTTGTCCTCCTGCAGTTAATATAAATACTCTGTTGTGATACAAGTGTCATAGTCAAATAGTTAGTTGAGTCCAAATAGATCTCTGCCCAACAGTCATAATAATTAAATACAATTATTAAATTCAAAATTCAAAATTTCCATAAATGGCAAAAATTTTCCAGATTCGAATTTGCCAAAAACGGAAATAAATTTCCAGCACACAAAAATAAAAATATTTATATTTGGGGGATGTCACATCCTTTCCCCCTTCACTAAAACACTATCCTCAGTGTTCGTTCCTTTCCTGGAACAAGATTGGATGAGATTTCCACAAATCTCCCTCCAATTCCCAAGTGGCCTCCTCAGGACTAAAGTGCTTCCATTGCACCTTTACCTGAGAGACGGCTCTTTTCTGAACTATTATTTCTCTCCGGTCTAGAATTCACAGGGGTTCCACTTGGAACTCTCCCTCGGGTTCCACCTACACCAATTTCCAATCAATCATATGAGTAGGGTCATGAATATTATTTTTCAACAAAGAAACATGAAATACATTATGAATTCTTAGATTAGCTGGAAGTGCAAGATGATATTCTATGGGTCCAATTCGAGCTAGTATCTCGAAGGGCTCACAAAACCTGGGTGTCATATTGGCACAGTTCCCCAACTTCAATGATCTTTTTCGGGCTTTGACCTTCAAATAAACATGGTCTCCCACTTGAAATTCCAAGTGTCTTCTTTTCTGATCCGCATAACTCTTTTGTCTGTCTTGTGCTTCTTTCAAGTTCTGTTGTACTTTCTTTACCATGTTATCCATTTATTAGAGAATCTCTGGTCCAACCATGAGTATGTCAACCGGGTTATCCCAGCTAATTGGAGTTGTACACTTTCTGTCGTACAGTATTTCAAAAGGGCTCAACTTGGCCGAAGTTTGGTACCCATTTTTTTATGCAAATTCTACCAAGTGTAGGTAGTCTTCCCACTTGTTCGGCTTTGTTCTTACATACTTGCGTAGCATATCCTCTATGATTTGATTTGTCCTTTCAGTATGTCCATCCGTTTGTGGATGATAACTCGTACTGAAATTCAAATTAGTATTTATCCCTGCAAACAATTCCTTCCAAAAAGCGGATGTGAATTTTACGTCTCTATCTGAAATCACCATTTTAGGAATACCATGCAGTCTAAAAATTTCTTTCATGAATATTTCAGCGATATTAATATCTTTAAAAGTAGACTTTACAGGAATAAAGTCTGCGGACTTACTGAGTTTATCGATTACCACCATGATTAAATCATTCTGTTTCTGAGTTTTGGGTAAACCTATTATAAAGTCCAGTGATATGGTCTCCCATTTCCATTCCAGTACTGGTAATGGTTGTAATAGGCCGGCTGGATGCTGGTGTTCGGCCTTAACCTGCTAACAATATTGGCACCTAGCCAAGTACTCCGCTGCTTCGCCCTTCATATTAGGCCAGTAAAATAGTTTTCTGAGTGTTGTTATTGTTTTCTGGTAACCTCGATGGCTAGAGTATGGTTTCTTATGCACTTCGTCTAAAATAGTTAATTTTAGCTCTGCTGAATCTGGTATGTAAAGTCTGTTTTTAAATCTTAATAGTCCCTTCTTGTCAATACTTATATCTAGTTTATCTGAGTTTGCGATACTATTTTGAAATTCTGCCATTATCTTAGTGTAATTTCCATCGTTGATACCTGTCGTCCTTATTCTTTGTTCAAGATCACTTTCTGCCCTGCTAATGTTTATCTCAAATAACCCATGGATTCTGTGGCTTAAAGCATCTGCTACTTTATTTTCCTTACCCTTGATATGTCTGACCTCGAAGTCAAATTCGCTCAGGAAGGCTAGCCACCTTGCTTGTCTTGCATTAAGGTCTGGTTAGTTAAACAGATATTTCACCCCACTATTATCCGTCAATAGTAAGAATTTTCTGCCCATTATATAGTGTCGCCACATTTTTAAGGCATGTATTACTGCTGCCAATTCTAAGTCATGAGTGACGTAATTTCTCTCGTGTTCCTTTAATTTCCGAGACTCATAACAAATCACGTGCCCTTCCTGAGTTAGAACACCACCTAGTCCCTCTTTACTTGCATCAATGCATACTGTGAAGTCTTTATCTAGGTCTGTTACCTTCAAGATGGGCAGTCTTTTACCTTCAAGATGGGCGTCGATATCAATAATTTTGTTAGCTTGTTAAAACTGTCTTCACACTTTTGTGACCAGTTAAACTTGGGCCATTTCTTTTGTAGTGACATGATAGGGTAGGCTATCTTGGAGAACCCTTCTATAAATCTGCGATAATATCCGGTGATTCCCATGAAGGATTGGATATCTGCCACATCCTTAGGCACTGGCCATTCCATAATGGATTTTATCTTTTCTGGGTCTACGACAATACCTTCCGAGGAAATGACATGTCCTAAATATTGTATTTCTTTTTGATAAAAATCACATTTGTCGAATTTTGCGTATAGTTTTTTTTTCCTTAGTGTTTGCAGAACTATTCGTAAGTGTTCATCATGTTCCTTCTCTATTTTAGAATAGACCAGAATATCGTCAATAAATACTACTACGAACTTGTCTAAGTATTGGCTGAAAATGTTGTTCATCAAGCACATAAATGTGGCTGGTGCATTAGTGAGTCCGAAAGGTATGACTACAAACTCGTAGTGTCTGTATATTCTTCGAAAAGCTATTTTTTTATGTCTTGGTTATTTATCCTAACTTGATGATATCCGGATCGTAAATCCAATTTTGAGAAGATCTTGGCCCCCCCAACTTGATCGAACAAATCCTTTATCCTGGATAAGGGGTATTTGTTCTTAATGGTTACTTTGTTCAGTTGTCTATAATCGATACATGGTCTTAGAGTACCACCTTTATTTTTCACAAAGAGGATTGGTGCTCCCCATGGCGAGACACTTGGTTTGATATACTCTTTATCAAACAATTCCTGTAATTGTATTTTTAATTCTATCAGTTCTGGTAGACTCATTCGGTAGGGTGCTTTTGAGATAGGGGTTGATCTGGGTAGTAAGTCTATGGAGAAATCTATTTCTCTCCTAGGAGGCAATTATGGTATCTCATCAACAAACATGTCTATGAATTCACGTAGGACAACAAAGTCTTCTAACTTGGGCTTATCTTCTTTTTCTAATAGATTCATTACTTGGATGGCATAAACTTGACATCCCTTTCTAATACATTTCTTGAGTTGCATCGCTGAAACTTGTCTGACTGATATAGGTTTTGGTATGCCTTGGGTTGTTCTAATAGTGCCAAAATTATTTTTATAGCTAAGTATCTTTGTATAACAATCTAGTACTGCTTTGTGTTCTTCCAACCAATCCATCCCAATAATCATATCATAAGACCCTAGTGGTAGGATGTTCAGATTGGTCCTTATCTTTTGACCATCTAAGATGAACTCAAGGTTAGAAATAAAGTTAACTACCTTTCTTTTAGCACTTATTGCTAGTTGTACAAGCCAAGATTTTTTGTTCTTTAGTTTCTTAAGTTTATTCGATTCTACTACATCGAGAGTAATATAACTTAATGTAGCTCTAGGGTCAATTAAAACAGAAATTTGGGTGTCATGGATTTTACCTTCGACTTCTACCACTGAGGACTAGTGGTCAACTTGTCGACCATCTATGGCTACATTTATCCGATGCAGACTTCTGCCCATGTCACCCATTGTCGAGGCTTCCTAAAAATTGTGAACAACAGTTCTGTTTGCTGTAATTAAACGTGGACAGTTCCTCAGATGAGTCTCTCCACACTCCCAACACTTTAATGGCTCGCGAGAGTTGTCCCCAAAATTCTTCATTCCCAGGTTTACGAGTTTACTGCTACCTTGCGTGTTCGGATGATTGGAATGAAAATCCTTCCTTGGGAAACTTTTTTCTACATTCCGATAAGGAGCTGGATAGTATCCCTTCTTCCGCTGGTTTATTCCATCTTGCTTCTTATCCTTCTAGGTCCTAGGAAACTCTACCCATTGTTTATACTGTTCATAGCACATTCGTGCTTTCCTGAATGCCTCACTTAAGGATTTGGGGTTGTCAAACTCAATTATGTCCCTGTAGGACTGTGGTAAACAACTTAAGAATCATTGGATTTTTACCTTATCTTCTGGGATGTATGGTACGAACCTTAGTAGTTCCAGAAATTTATTTATAAGGTCCTCCATCGTCATTTGTCCAAGTCGTAACTCATAGAATTCTTTCGTATTCCTTTCATAATAACTTTCAGAAAGGTATTGTTTCTTAAAATACTTCTTAAAGTTGGACCATTCCAACTGTTTCTCCTTTAGGCCCTTGGCCAATTTCAGGTCCTGCCACCAAATGCTGGCCTTCCCCTTCAGATTGTAGATGGCCATTCTGACCTTCATGTTGCTAGAATAGTTGTAGATTTGGAAGTATTTTTTGATGTCCCACAACCATGCCTCGGCTTCTTCTCCTGTCCTAGATTCTCCATCAAAAAAAGCTGGTTTAATCTTTTTAAATTCTCCTTCAAGGTGGTCTGTTAGTTTTCTTTTTTTGTCTGGTATGGTTTTGTCTTCAGCTGAAGGTGTCCCTTTAGATGATCTGTCTCATTTTTCTGCTTTCGCACCATAGTTCTTGGAGGCTCTTTTGCTTACCTCTTCCTCATGGTTATCATCTTTTGGGATTTTCTTGGTTACTATACTGCGCAGCAAGACTTCATTTATCTCTTGTTGTTCCTGTTGTGCCTTCTTCAATTTTTCATTGTCGGCCTTGAAAACCTGTAGTTCAACAATAAGGTTCCTCATTATTTCCAACACCTATGTGGGTGAGCTTCCATCACTGTTCTGTCTTGGATCTCCAGGAGGTCCTTGTTGCGGATTTTCTTCCACCCTGATTTCTGCACCTTCTTGAGCTGCCATTATTCAACACAAAACATAAAAGATTTATGTCTGTAATCCACAAGATTTATGGATGTTTTTTTCATAAATCAGAATATATACTAAGAAATTAATGTGGCCCTGTTCAGGCCCAATGTTGTAACTTTTTCTCTGATACCATATGTAATGTACCTCAAAAACTATCATAATTGTTTTTTTTGGTTTGTACAATTATCCTTGTATAGTTTTGAGACTCAAGCAATTAAGTCTTCTGTTATAAAGCTTGAGTCTGAAAGTTTGTTAGAGACCTTACTGTCATTGATTGTCTTTACTATGCGACTTAAAACTTCCTACTCGATGATACAATGAGTGTATACTACTCCCTTCAATGTTATTTAAAGTCTTGTAAAAATTACCAATATTTTCTTATTTGATAATGTCTATAACACCAGCACAGGTTTAACTATACGAGTGACTTGTAAATAGGTTTGTTACTTCCATACCTCCCATCGGGGAAAGATTCTCCATTCAACACACAACAACTCTTGAAATCACGAAAAGTGACCAACACGTCGGGATTTTGGAGTTCGGGATTTTGCGAGTACAACAACCAACATGAACACACAACAACTCTCGAAATCGAGAAAAGTGACAAGCATTCGGGATTTCGAAGTTCGGAAATTCGTGAATACAATAGCTAATATCAACAGATACAAACCTCCGAAATGTGAAACAAAGGGAAGGTTGGACTAGCGCTTTGGGGTTTCGGGGTTTGGAACTTTGTGAGTTCAAGTGTCCTAAACTTCAACATATACGAACTTCTAAAATGCGAAAAGGAAAAGTGGGGCCCGCATTTCAGGGTTTTGGGATTTCATGAGCTCAAGTACCCAAACAACAACATATGAAAACTTCCGAAATGTGAAAAAGGAAAAGTGGGGCCCACATTTTGAGGTTTTCGAGTTTCAGAATCCCGTGACTTCAAAAGCCAAAACATCAAACACAAACAATTCCCAAAATTACGAAAAAGAACGTGGACTAACATTTAGGGATTTCAGGATTCGTGTTTCGGGGTTTCAAATGCCAATTAACCACACACAACAAATCCCAAATTCTGAAAGGTGAAAGGATGTGGGACCAACACTTCGGAATTTTGGGATTCGAGGTTTTGGGTTTAAAAAAAAAAACAACAATACACAACAACTCCCAAATTCTGAAAAGTGAAAGGATGTGGAACCAACACTTCGGGATTTCGGGATTCGGGGTTTCGGGGTTTCAAAAGTCAACATCCAACATACCTTCTGAATTGTGAAAAAGATAGGAAAGTGGGACCCGCACTTTGGGATTTTGGGGTTTGGAAAAGCAAGGGAACTTCGCATAAGTGTAACCCACAAGTCCCAAATGCCGAAATTCACATTATTTTCATAGATCTAAGATTTTTGCCTTGTATTGGTATTCTTACTTTCATTCTGTGAAAATAGTAGGGGTAGAAGGATTCTTTATCCATTTACCTGACAGAATTCCGAAAATCTACACTTAGAGGATAAAATTTTGTATATAAGGTAAATTCTATAATATTCACTTAGAGCCTCTTTTAATCAATGCATTAAATGTCAACAATACTAGATCTGTGCATCTATGTAAATACATGATTAAGAATATCATTCCATCAGATATTGGTCATTATAAATGATGTTCCGAGGGATTTGAGTTTGGTTTCCTGGGGATTTAACTACAGAGAGGATCTGCCTCATTGACGTTAATCTCGTCCTTTCCTTACTTACTTATAGAAATATAATCACAGATTTCCTTCACATATATTTCCCACAACAAACAAAATGGAAAACGTTACAGTTTCTATTTAATCAATACAATGCATTAGAAAAATCATTCAGACAGAGAATGGACATCATTCGAGTTCGGATTTAATATGACATTGAAGTAAAAACATAGCCATTCCTAATAGAGAGGGGTAGATCAACATATATGAATTCAATCCGCAGGAAGAGAAAGGGAACAACCATGTTCCTCCCAACTGTAGAATAGGGCAGCCAAAGTCACTTGCCCGATTCACCCCCTAGCCTAACCATGAATCCATGAGAGCGAACTTGGAAACTCCTCCTCAACAATGTCCTTCAATTCCAACAGTTATCCTCTTGCCTCACACTTATTTAACAGTGCTCATAACAACAAGGTGATTCTATTTTAACAAGCTCCTCTTGTCTCACAGTCAATCCACAGTCTTCATAATAGCAAGAGAGCTCAGAAATCCTTTCCCAACATACTTGGCAGCGTCCTTCCTCCTCGCATATGCTATTTATCCATTTTTTTGCCCAGGTATTTTCCCTCCTTTGGGGATTTTCTTAGATTTATTAATCCCTTATTTTGAGGGGCTTCCAGTGGCCAAATATATGATTTTCCACTTTTAATCATCAGCCCAGAGGCAGTTCCAACTTGTTCCCCACTCATGGAGTCATGGTCAGCTGATTTTTAACATGGTTGTTCCATTTGTCCTCCTGTAGTTAATATAAATATTATGTTGTGATACAAGTGTCATAGTCAAATAGTTATTTGAGTCCAAACAGATCTCTTCCCAACAGTCACAATAATTAAATTTGAAATTCGGAATTGCCATAAATGGCAAAAAATTTCCAGATTCGAATTTGCCAAAAACGGAAATAAATTTCTAGCACACAAAAATAAAAATATTTATTTTTGGGGGATGTCAAACTCCATACATAATTTCCAGTCTTGTCCTTTTTAGATACATAAGACTGTCTACTAGTCTTTTAAATAGTGTGGGATCCACCTTTGATCCTTTATCTTCCTTTCTTAACTTCAATCATGTTATGACAGGTGTTGGTGCTTCTTTTGAATTCACCATATTGAATCTTTTCAATATTTCATGCACATACTTGGACTGTGAGACAGATATGTCAGTTTTACACTGATGCACTTCTATTCTTAGAAAATATCTCATAAGCCCCAAATCCGTCATTTCAAATTAATCCTTCATTACTGTCTTGAAATCTTCTATGCCAAAGTCACTGTAATATACCAGATATAAAAAGTATGTAGAACATAAATAAAATGTTAAAAATGACAGAATAACAACAATATAACCAGAACAATCACCACAATAACACTGAAATGATATAAGAATAACAACATAAATAGCACTTTGATTCTGAGAGCAATGTTCACGGGCCTCTTCGAGGGGGAAACCTCCAATCGAGAAGAGCTATATTACAATAATATCCAAGCTAGGGTTCTCATTCCATCGACTCCTATTTATACTAAATATGTCTATCAAAAGAAGCATCTAGAGGAAGATCATTCTAGAAGTGGAAGATTTTATTAGGTCTTCTTACATTCAACTTATTCTATTTTATTGCAAGGCCTTATTAATATTGACATTTATTACATCAGAATATATTGTTCTACCTATGTGCAGGTTAGGACCCTAACATGTCCTCCCCCTTTAAAACATCCTTGTCCTTAAGGCTTGAGATGTGGAAATTGCTGCAGAATGGTAGCTAGTTCCCAAGTGGCAACTGTTGGAGTTGTATCTTTCCACTGGACTAACACTTCCTTGATGGTTCTCTAATGCAGACAATGCTCACGTCGGTCCAAAACTACTTGTGGTTGTAGCCAAATGGATCCTTCTTTGTCTAACTCAGGAAGGTTGGTTTGAATTTGGCACTTATTTCCAATAAACTTCTTTAAGCATGAAACATGAAAAGTAGGATGTAGCTTAGAATGATGGGGCAAAGCTAACTGATAGGCCAACTATCCCACGTGCTTGAGAACGGTATAAGGACCATAAAATTTGGGTGCTAGCTTCTGACAATCCTCGTCCATGAGGGAATCTTGCTTGTAAGGTTGCAGTCGAAGAAACTCTTGATCCCCTTCTGCAAATTGATTATCAAAGCGACCGTGATCTTCTTTTTGCTTCATGCAATTCTTTTCCATGAACAAATTTTGTTTGAGGGCACGGAGAATAGCCTCTCAGACTGTAAGGGTTTTGTCAACCATCTGGACCTTCGAGACACCAGGTAAGTATGAGAGAACTGAAGGTGTCTTTTGTCCATATACCACTTCAAAAGGAGTCATGTGTGTAGTTGTATGGTATGAAGTGTTGTACCACCATTCAGCTAAGGGTAACCATTGAGCCCACTAATTTTTATTTTACAAGGCAAAACACCCCAAATATGTTTCCAAACACTTGTTGACAACTTCCATTTGACCATCAGTCTGGGGATGATAAGTTGTGCTGAGATACAATTTGGTGCCTTGTATATTGAATAGTTCTTGCCAAAAAATGTTGGTGAAAGTTGGGTCACGATAAAAAACAATAGAATGCGACATGCCATGAATCTTGAAGACTCGATCCATGAAACGTTGAGCCATCGTGGATGTTTTAAATGGGTGTTGAAGAGCACATAAATGGGCATACTTGGAAAGGCGATCAACAACCACCATGATGATTGATTTATTTCCCAATCTGGGTAAGCTTGTAATAAAATCCATAGAGATATTCCTTCAAATAGCATGTGGAATCGAAAGTGGTTGTAATGTGTCCTGAGATTTGACTGTTTCGCCCTTGTTTCATTGACACACATCACATTCAGTGAAAAAATTATGAATGTCTTGTTTCATACCATCCCAGAAAAATGAACGTTTGACCTTGTCATAGGTTTTGGTAAACCCGGAGTGCCCAGTTGTGGGTGTAGCATGAAGCTTAGAAAGTACCGTGGATTTAAGTTTTGACTGTTTACTTCAATACAAATGGCCTTTGTATTGAAGCTCATCATGGAGCCAAGAGTACCCTGGGGAACATGGAGAATTGGACTACAATTTTTGGATTAGATGTGAACTTTTGGGATCATGTAGCCATTCCTGACAAATGGCTTGGAGCCAATCTGGTACAATGAAGGAAAGAGAAAAAAGGGATCCTCCATCTTCAAATTTTTGGGAAAGTGCATCTGTAACCACATTTTCTTTTCCTTTCTTGTAAATGATCTCATAATCATATCCAAAGAGCTTAGTCACCCATTTTTGTTGCTCCGGGGAGGAAATGTGTTGTTCCAGAAAAAGACTTGAGGCTTTGATGGTCTGTCTTAATTTGGAAGCGTTGCCCCAATAAATAAGGGTTCCACAGATCAACAACATGCAAAATAGCCAACATTTCATTTTCATAGATTTATTTGCTCATATTTCTTTCAGACAGTGTCTTACTAGTAAAGGCCAAAGGCTGACCCTCTTGCGTAAGGACAACACCAATTCCTTTCCCTGAAGCATCACATTCCAAAACAAAGGTCTTTGTGAAATCAGGAAGGGCCAGGAATGGAGTGGTGCACATGGCCATATTCAAGGTTTGAAAATCTTGAGAAGCTATTGGAATCCAAGTGAAAGAGTTCTTTTTTAGGAGTGCAGTGCGAGGTGCTACAATCTTTCCATAATTCTTAACAAACTTGCGATAATAACCTGTTAAGCCCATAAAAACACGCAAGATTTTGGGAGTCTTTGGGTGGGGCCAGTATTGCATAGCATCAATCTTTTTAGGATCCACCCTGACGACGTCCTTGCCAACCAGATGACCCAAGTACTCGAATTCTCAAGCACCAAAACCACATTTAAACTATTTAAGGAAAAGTTGGTGCTGAGAGAGTAGATGGAAAACTCAATCCACATGAGCAAGATGGTCTGTCGAGGTTTTTCTATAGATAAGGATATCATCAAAGAAAACTAAGAAAAAATGATGGAGAAAAGGACGGAAGACATGATTCATGAGGCTTTGGTAAGTTTGTTGAGGGCACAAAAGTTAGGACACATTCACCAAGAACCTTATTTCTTCAGGACCGTGACCACCAGAGAAGAGTAGCGGCTCATACTAGGGCGGATAACATCTGTGTTAAGGAGTTATTCGACCATTTTCTCAATTTCATTTTTTTGGGAAAAAGGATGACGATACGAACATATATTGGGAGGAAGGATTCCTGGTAGAAGGGGAATGGAATGATCATGAACACCACGGGAAGGAGGGAGTCCCTGGGGAGTGGAAAATACCACTTTATGTTTAGAAATGATGGATTGGAGGTATTGCGGCACCGAGGGTGTCTTTGTTGCTTGTATGGCATGGAGTTGGGCAATAACACCAGAATGACCTTTTTTGAGCAGCTTTTCTATGCGATGGGAACTAATGATCTCAAGTGAACCGACGGTGATGCCTTGGAACTTATATTGTTGGCCCTCCTAGTCAAATTGCATGGTTAATTCCTTAATATCCATGAGAATGGGACCCAAAGTCCTTAGCCAGTTTGCACCCAAAACAATGTCACAACCTCCCATATCGATAACAAACATATAAAATTTCAGGTGGTAGTCACCAATTTGGGACGCACATTTTCACAACGCCCTCCACATTTCATGGAGCCCCCATTGGCAATCATGATTTGGAAATTATTGACTGCATGGATGTAGCAATGAGTTTTTTGGGCAATGCGGAAATGAATAAAATTATGGGTGCTTCCACTATCAACCAGAATGATGACCTTCCTATGTTTGATGTAACTGATTAGCTTAAGGGTTTGGGGAGCAGAGAAGCCAGTGAGAGCATTTAGGGAAATGACCGGTTCTACTTTGGGAGGGTCTGAGGGAGGGGTTATGTCAGTGGTTTCAGGTGACTCAGACACAAGGGGAGTTTTAACATCCTCTTCTAAAATATCCTCCGAGATGGCCATAAAAAGATTTTGTTCCTTACATTTCATGGAGCCCCCATTGACAACCATGATTTGGAAATTATTGACTGCAGAGTTGTAGAAATGAGTTTTTTGGTCAATGTGGCGATGAATAAAATTATGGGTGCTTCCACTATCAACTAGAATGGTGACCTTCCTATGCTTGATGTAACCAATTAGCTTGAGGGTTTGGGGAGCAGAGAAGCCAGTGAGAGAATTTAGGGAAATGACCGGTTCTACCTCGGGAGGGTATAAGGGAGGGTCTATGTCAGTGGTTTCAGGTGACTTAGACACAAGGGGAGTTTCAACATCCTCTTCTGAAATATCCTCCGAGATGGCCATAAAAAGATTTTGTTCCTTACACTTGTCGCCCGAGAAATATTTGTCATTTACTGGTTTAGGATTTACTGGTTTAATGCGAGGGATAAAGGAGGGTTTCCAGTTTTGAGAATATACAACCTATTGTCCTTCTTTAGCTATTTTAGTAGCCTCCACCCAACTCTGAGACTGATCCATGAGGACATGGGCCCAAATCTCATCCTTGAGGCCACTGATAAAACACTCTCGAAAAAAGGCATCAGACATGCCCTCTATCCAAAAAGCCAGGCACTCAAAATAAGCTATAAAGTCTTCCACTATTCCTGATTGTTTCAACTTTGTCAAATGATCCAAAAGGTTGGTGTCAGTGTCAAAGCATTCATAAAGCTCTGCCACAAAGTGTGTCCAAGAAATATACCCTTGATAAGAAGTTTTTCTCCATTGCCACCATTGCCAACATTCTTGATCTAAATGGAGAACACCATACCGGAGTTTTTCCAAGTCATATGTAATTCCATATAAAGAGAAATAATGTTCCATTTGGGTTACCCAACCAGTGGGATCCGAGCCATAAAATTTGGTCACATCCACCCGCGGAAGGCGTAGGTCATGTTGAAAGTGATGGTGCTGAAAGTTATGGAAATGAGAGGAATTTTCATCTTCACTAAGTGGAGGTGGGTCAGATAAAGGGTTATCTGTAGGGATATGCAGCTTGCTACAGAGCATCGAAATTATAGATCCAAGCTGGGTGGTCAAGTCTTGTTTGATTTCCTCCATTGAGGACTGCATGGATGTATTGATGGTGGCAACATTGGCACTGAGTTGTTTCACTTCTTGTTGGGTCTCAGTGAAATTAGATTGCAAGGTATTGAAGCGAGTTTCCAAGTCTTGGCTACGAGTATGGGCCATGATGACGAGGGAACCAAAATGGGGTGGGTGGGGTCAAACAAAATTGCTCAAAAATGATATGTATGAATGTGATAAGGGCGAAGAGATGAATCAAATGGAATAGCTCTCAAATAATGGTGCAAAAATTTCCAGATTTTTTTTTTCACCTGCGGAGTTATACTCCGGTTTGAAGAATACTACAGTGATGAAATGCCCAAATTCTTAACTAGGAAGAAATGTGTAGTGATTTGGAAACCCGAACATAGTTGCGCGGCAACAAATCTTGTTTTTTTAATTTTTTTATGTTTCTGTACCTAAGGGTTAGGTATTCAAGGGTTCTACAGAAAAGGGTTTTCCCTATGCTATATCTCTCTGATATATGTGCGAGGTCCAATAGTAGTACTCGACCCAATATCTTAGGGAACTAACTAAGGAGGCTAGTCCATACCCTTGGTCATACTACCCGACTACCTAGGTACTAGAGAGTATCTTCCTGAGTTCTGTTATCGGTGTCACTATAGCAGTGAGGCGGCCGATCGGTTTATCTAAAGAGGAATTCAGGTAATCTAGGCCAACCTGTACACATATGTTGTATGATGCGCTACCACTCGAAGGGGTACCAACAGGGGTTACAACGGTGGCAAACAAATGTGTGCTTAAGTACCACTTGTATTTCCTGCGTGTATGAATCCCTCAACCATGGGTTTATGCGCGTAATGATAAATCTCTATGGATTAAAGGCGTCAGAATACATCTCTAACTTGAAAAAAATTTAACCCACAATTTCTGCCGAGGAAAGTGCTCTCATACCACTTTTAATATACCAGATATAAAAAGTATGCAGAACAAAAATAAAATGCTAGAAACGACAGAATAATAACAATATAACCAGAATAATCACCACAATAACACTGAAATGATATAAGAATAACAACAAAAATAACACTTTGATTCCGAGAGAAATGTTCATGGGCCTCTTCAAGGGAGAAACCTTGAGTCCAGCAGAGCTCTATTACAATAATATCCAAGATAGGGTTCTCAGACCCTCAACTCCTATTTATACTAAATGTGTCTATCAAAAGAAGCATCTAGGGGAAGATCCTTCTAGAAGCAGAAGTTTCTATTAGGTCTTCTTACATTCGACTTATTCTATTTTATTGCAAGGCCTTATTAATATTGACCTTTATTACATTTGAATATATTTTTCTACCTATGTGCGGGTTAGGACCCTAACAATCACCTCTAAATATCAAATCATCCACATGTAAACAAACAATTAACACATTACCTTGTTGATTTGATTTGATGTATAGTGTTTGCTCATTTTCACTTCTTTGAAATCGATTATGTGTCAGATAGGAATCTATGTGTCTGTACCAAGCACTCGGAGATTGTTTTAAACCATATAGTTATTTCTTCAATCTGTATACTTTGTCTTCTTGTCCTGGAACCTCATAAACTTATGGTTGTTCCACATATACTTATTCTTCTAAGTTTCCATTCAAGAATGTTGACTTTACATCCATCTGATAAACTGGCCATTTGTATTGCGTGTCAATAGCTAACATGGTTTTGATTGTGTCGATGCACACAAATGGTGCAAATGTTTCATTGAAATCAATTCCAACTTGTTATGTAAAACCTCTTGAAACTAACCTTGCCTTGTACTTCTGTACATTTCCTTCTGCATCTTGCTTGGTTTTATAAATCCACTTGACACTTATAACATCCTTGTCTTCAGGTACATCAACCAAATTCCATGTTTGATTGTTCTCTATGCATATGATTTCTTCAGCCATGGCTTGTTCCCACACATCATCTTTGACTTCTTCTTCAAAAGTTAATGGATCATCTATTTGTGAAAATAGATCAAAAACTAAAAATGAATTTGTTGTGTCTTCATTCTAGATGTTGCACAAACTTCTTGTCTTTCTTGGTAATAGACTTGATAAAGTTGGATTTGGAGATGTAGAGTTGCTTGGACTACTTGTTTATGTTTGTTGCCCTCTATGTGTAGACTGTGCACCTATTTTTCTTACTGGATTATTTTGCACGGAAATTTGCGTCGCAGTGCCAGATGTAGACGGGACTGCACACTGGCTTGTGCATGATGTTTGAACCACTTCATCTTGTGTATCATCATGCTCCATTGTGTCTATGATTTTTACTGTCTTTGTTATGGTTCCATCCAATGCTTCATTCTCCACAAACTGAACATGTGGTTTATTATGACTTTTCTTGCGACAGGGTCATACAACTTGTATCCTTTTGTTTCTTCAAAATACCCAAAAAATATACATGTATGTCCTTTGTTGTCCAGCTTCCTCCTGATTTCATCTGGAACATGTGCATATACGACGCAACCAAAAACCTTTAAGTGCACCACATTATGCTTTGAACCTGTCTAGGATTCCCGAGGAACTCTATTCTTCACACTCTTTGTCAGACATCTATTCAAGATGTATACTGCAGTTTCTACTGCCTCGGCCCAATACTCATTTTACAAATGTTTGGTTGTCAACATATTGCACGCCCTTTCCATGATGGTTTTGTTCTTTCTTTCTGCGACACCATTTTGTTGTGGTGTGTATCATGTGGTAAATTACCTGTAGATGCCATGAACTTTACAAAAGTTTTGAAATTATCTTGACATGTATTATCCTCCTCTGTCCATTCTTAGAAACTTGATGAAATAACTACTCTATTTCTCCACATGTGATTTATACTGCTGAAAACAACCCAATGCATCAGATTTATGCTTTAAGAAATAAATCCACGTCTTTCTTGAGAAATCATCAATGAATGTCAAAAAATATGTAGTGCCTCCTATTGGTGTTGTTTTCATTGGTCCACAAATATTTGAATGTATTATTTCTAGTGTATCTTTTTCTCTGTAAGACTTGCCAACTGAAAATCATTCTCTGTGTTGCTTGCCAAATATGTAGCCTTCACACGTCCTTTCATTTTTTTAAATCAATGGTAAGCATTTTACCATATCCTTTGTGTGTAGCATCTTCAAACCTCCAAAGTTCAAATGTCCAAATATGAAATGCCATAGCTAGGAATCATCCTATGTTTCAGATTGGAAAGCTACCTTCATCTATGCTTCATTTTCTCCTTTCTTGATATTGTGCACACTATTTTCTTCATTAGAACAACATGCACTTTCTGTTGTAAATGCAGTGTCTAACTGCGCACTTTTTCATTTATCAACAATTTGCATTGCATTCTTATTCTTGACTGGATTTAATGTCAATGGGAACATCATGTTACTTGTCATATGGATTTTTTCAATAAGAAGATTGCTTGGCCATTTATCTACAATCATACAGTGATTATCTTCCATGTAGATTATGTATCCTTTTTGTAACAGTTTCTCTGTATTTATCAAATTATGCTTCAAACCAGAAAAATAATATACAACAGACATAACTTTATGTTCTCCTTGATTGGTTAAAATGTTTATACTACCTTTCCCTAAGACAGTGACTCGAATATTTGTTCCAAGTGTAACCTTGGTTTGGACTGACTCATCCAAACTAGAAAATAGTTCTGTGTTTCATGTCATGTGGTTACTGTAGCCCGAATCTAAGTACCATATGCCACATGGACTTGCTTGAGCAACATTGCATTCAATTGGTGACACTATATTAGGCATTTCTACTATGCTAGGCACATCTACAATGCACACCATAAACATAGGGCGATTTTGATTATTTGCATTGTGTGACTGATCTCGACTTTTATTGTTTTGATTGTACTGTCTCTTTATTCACTCATATGCATAATGTTTATACCTTTTATAGTAATGGAATTGAATCTTTGATTTTTCAGTTATTTGACAACTTGACTAGTTGGTACTTGAGTTTTGGCCTCTTCCACCAGTATTTTCAGTATTGCTACTACACCCACTTCTGTCAGAACTTCTTCCTCTTCCTCTAGAGTTAGTTCTCCCCCTTCCTCTTCCACGCCTTATAGATGACTGTGCAGAAAAAACATTCTCCAATGACATATTTGATCTATTCATTCCATGTTAATTATTGATGATGGAAGCTTGCAGTTCATCTAACTTGAAGTGACTCAAGTCTTTTCTTTCTTCTAGAGTCACAACAATGGTATCAAACTTAGGAGGAATACTCTTAAGCACCTTCTCAACAAATTTTATGTCTTCTATGGTTTCACCATGAGACTTAATCAGATTTATCAGTCCAATGACGTGTGTGTAGAATGAATCTTCATTGACATGGTTTCAAAATCCCTTCTAAGAATTTGCAGTTTTGCAATCTTTACTTTGTCCATGCCCTGATAAGATGTTTTTAATATGTCCCATGCTTCCTTGGCTTGCTTTGCTGATGGAACTCTTGGAAGTATGCTCTCATGCATGGTTTGATTTATGTAAAACAATGCCTTTCCATCCTTATTTATTTGATCTTCCAAAACATATTTCTCAGCTTGTGTGAGGGCATTGTATGTTGCCTCTACTAGTTCTAGATAGTCATTCTCAACTATTTCCCATACATCTTGACCTCAGAACAAGGCCTTCACGGTTAAGGACCATATCTCATAATTCTTACCTATAAAAGTGGAAGGTTGCAGATTTGAGGTAGAAGCCATATTTTACTTTCAACAGAGTTTATGCTCTGATAGAACCTGCCCTGATACCAATTTGAAAGGAAGATCCAATAGTGCATGCAATCTACTATGCTCAACACAGTTTCACAAACACTACAAAGTTCTCAAGACCACTGTGCACTACTCAGTTTGTTGTGTGGTGTGTATATACACACTTAATGAAATGATTTATGAATGCAGAATAACATGGTGCTATGCTTAGCACATACACTCACAAATAAGATAGAAAACTGTCAATACACAAAAACTTGATATTAGTGAATTGCGACATTGTGCGTGAATACAAAATACAACGACACAGATGAGCTCTAATGACTTCTTCTATCAACTCTTCATTTGGTGTTGGTTCTCTCTACCTCTGTGCTTCTTCTCTACACATCAACTGCTTCTCTTCAACATTTTCCAGCCTCTTTGACTAACTAAACAACTCAGACTTATATAGACACTAACAAAGACTTCTTATAGAAACTAAGACCGACTCAACAATAAAGACTTCATTAATTTGAATGACACTTCAACCACTTAACAAACCTTGAGAAGATAGGTTTAAGCTCCATTTATAACTTACTTCTTGTGGACTGACTTTTGAGTAAATGTGCCACTTTGCACTTACTATGAGATGTACGTTTCGGCTGAGTGACCGAGACATGAAGATCTCACCCACGTGTAATTACAATTTCCAACACTTACATCTATATGATTTTCACATATAAACATTCTAATATACTGAGTTGTTGGTTAGATGGATGCTCACTGTAATTTTATTGTTGGGATCATGTTTATGGGCTTCTTAGATATAATTCTCTCTCATCTGTCATATTTCAGCATTGTGTCCACCATCACGCAGCCCACTGGTGGCACTGTGCGCGAGTTCCAATTGTCAATGTTTTCTGGTTTACTGAACAACAAGAAGGAGAAGCATAATTATTGAAAATAATTATAAACACATTATTATAACAACAATTATATCATGCAGATTGTGACGTATAGTTTATTAAAAATATTAGCCATGAAGGAGTTTCAAACACAATTTAATACAAATATTAATTCAAATACATGTCGTAGGAGGTTATTATAGTTTATTAAAAATATTACCCATGAAAAACACAATTTAATACAAATATTAATTCAAATACATGTCGTAGGAGGTTATCACCTGGTTTTCTCTTTGTTTATCTGAACAACATTTCCACACAACATCATTTTAAGAATTGTGCTTTCGACAAAAGTAAATATCTGGCGATAACCCGTGTAGTATATTCTTGCTCTATTCAATCATACACTTCGTCATGTTGTTCCTATTCTGGATGCTTCTTCCCTGACAGAGATTATGGATTTAATATTACTGAGAATAGTTGTGGGTTAGATGTTGCAGGAAACAATGACCATTGGATCTCGTGCGGAGGCCGCTGTTGATGGCGGACATAATGATTCACAAGTTCTCTGTTGATCACTGGGCTCTCAAATCCCCGAGACCCGATGGCTTTAGTCAACGCTGACTTTCTCTCACCTTATCGGAACCTCTGTCTTTCTCACGGTTTCGCAACTCGCGATATCAAACACTTCACTTTACCTACTCCCGACTCGCGATATATCGAAACTATGACACATGCATGAGCTGTCTCTGCGACTCCCCGTCACTTCTATCGGGATATCGGACTTCGCGGGATCGCGAATCCGGATGTCGATGGATCAACACTTCTCACCACGAAACCCCGATAACTTACGCCACCTGTCTTCCACTCACTCCCGTGGTCCCACACTGCTACGTCACCATCGGGATATCGTGTTTCGTGATTCCGAGCGGCAAGAATTTCTTGTTCTTAGAAACCTCGATTCTTCGAACCCCGACTCTTTGGGATCTCCTGACACGCGTCCCAAACAATGGACAGTTCTGGGCTTGTCGGGATATCGTGGATCGCGATATCGCAATTCTCGTTGCAATCTTTTGGAGATTCAACTCATGAATCCCTGATACACGATATCACGTGTAGATCTGACAGTCCCTATGACTCAGGATCGATGGATCTACCCCTTCTGAGCTTCGAACCTCTTCCACACTTACACTGTAACCTCCTCGCTCCTCCATGAGATCCAATGGCCCACGGAACTTCATGAAATCTCCTCCAATGATTTCTTCCGTCCGTTCTCCCTTTGTTGATTCTGCAAAATGAAGAAGTGTCTTCCCATGAGAATCGTTCGCCCGCTCGCCAACCTGCGATGCTTCTCCCAGACTTTCCATGGCAGCTTCCCTGCACTTATCCCTTAGTGAATTTAACGGCCTATTCCTCTTGAGCTTTTCCACGACTTCAGTCTTCAGAAAGAAACTTTGCACGCACTCCTTGCGGCAAATCTTCAACAACACTTAAGTGTTGAAGGCACTCGACTCTGCGCACTCCCGCATCAACAGTCTTCCAATACTCTACTTAGAATCACAACTCTGAGATTTAGCTTGGCCTGCACACTCCTTGCACGGCACTGGGCCTAACTGCACCTTCTGGGTGAATGAGAACAAAATTTATCTCTAATTGAACCCTTCTGTCAACGCACTCCTTGCAGACAAATTCGACTGCACTCCTTGCAGGAATCCTCTGGGTCAATTTAGAGAAACAATTGAAACTAATTCCTTGTTCCCTTCAAACTTCAATTCGCACATGAAATCACATACACAGCATATAAAAGCAAATGTACAACAGGAAGCAAACATTCATGAGCATAACATTAATACACAGAGAAACAACATAAACCATGAATTTGAATCAAAGCTCTCTTCTATTAATTCAAATGTTTGTACATGGGTGTTCTTCATACACTTCTCTGCGTGCTCTCTTCTTCTGCTTCTGAATGCTAATCTTACAATGTACAAAGGAGGGTGTCTATATCCATTTTCCCTCTTGGACTCTAGGATATCAAATCTAGAATTAAATTCCTATCTAACTGCATTAACTATATTAAATGTCGACTATCTACCTAAGGACAAGAGCTTAAAGGCTCAAGGTCCATTACAATACATAAAGGCGCCTCCTCTTAAATGACTCATTAAATATTTGTGCAACAATCCCAAAGTGTTTTCAAAATTTGTGCTGGCTTATCCAGCTATCTTCCGCTCCCGTGCTAACTCGCTTGATGAGTCGGTGATGCTCCTGCATCATACTCCTCAGCTTGAAAACTTTCATGGGCTCCTGTCCATGAGCTCCTGCGTGGTATGTCCATGCTTTTGTATCACTGCTTCGCTCTCCTAGCTGGCATCTTCCACTGGGTGATTCTTCCATTTGATCATATACTCATAGTATTCCTTTCTCCTAGTCTTCTTTCGTACTCTCTTGTCCAGTATGAATTCCATCTGTGGCTTTTCTACAACTGGCAATTGTTTTATCCACTGGATTACTAGTTCCTCAGTTCCAGTCTCTGTTTCTCCAGCCCTATATGGGTATAAGTCTATGATATTGAATATCGGGGATATTCCGATGCCATCCGGCAACTCAATATCATAATCATTTTCCCTGAATTTTCTCAAGACCTTGCATGGCCCGATT
>SNQJ01S0098542.1:4631-17078 GCA_010110895.2 Picea sitchensis | reverse complement strand
CCCATTCTTCTCCAGGGTATATGTGTTCATTCTCCCATCATGAATCACATTTATGTCATATTGCCATGGTCTACCTAGAAATAAATGACATACATCCATGGGAATAACATCACATAAGATCTTATCATTATATCCACCTATCTTGAATTCAACCAAGCATTGTCTAGTAACAGTTACCTGGTGTCATTTTTGTAGCCATGAAACTCTGTATGGGCTTGGATGATCAGTCGTCTCCAGCTCCAGCTTCTCTACCATCTATGTAGATACGAGATTATCCATGCTACCGCTGTCAACAATAACCTTGCACACCCTATCCTTGGTCTTGCAAGCTGTTCTGAACAGTCTGGTCCTTTGGACTGATCTTTCCACCTCCTTCTCAAGTGTCAAAAGGACTTTTCGCATCATGAGCGATCTTCCGCCTTCTGCATCTTCGGCCTCAACATCCCATCGTTGCGCCTCAGTGATGTGAGCTTCTCTAATGCCCTTCTTTTTATATGGACACTCATAAGATTTGTGCCCATTCTTTCCACATGTAAAGAATGTGATTACTCCACCTCTTCCTCTTCCTCTGCCTCTGGTACGAGGAAAAGTGTTGTTGTCATCATATCCTCCGCTCTGCTCTGTATGCTGCCCTCTCTGTTTAACGTGTGGCTCTCACTGTGAGGTCCCACCTCTCTCAACTTTACCCTGAGGTTTCTTCCATTCTTCCTTGGGATTTTGAGTTCTTTCATGGGCAACTGCTTTGCCTCTGGGATGAATTCTGCCTCGCCCTCGTTGACCTTTCTTTCGGCTCAACTTCTCCTCATCTTTCAGAGCCATCTGATAAGCATCCCCCACTGTCCTGATGGTAACCATGCTTAATTCATCCTGAATGTAGTATCTCAGACCATTCAGATATCTAGCAACCTTCTCATCATCGCTCTCCCGATGACCTGTTCTGATGTTCAGTCGATAGAATTCCTCAGTGTATTCTTTCACTGTCATCAGTTTCTGTCTTAGGTTCTGCATCCTCCTGAACAGAGTAATTTGGTAATCTCTAGGGATGAATTTTTCTTTCATCTTCGCAATCATTCGATCCCAGCTCTTAATCTTCTACTTTCCTTTGCAGCGTCTGTCAGCTTGTAGCTCATCCCACCATATGGCTGCATGTCCCTTCAAGCGCGTGACAGGATGTCTGACCTTCTTATCCTCTTCGATATCTTCATAATCGAAGTAGGTGTCAAGAGCTCTAATCCAATCTAGTAGCTCCTCTGCATCAAGATTTCCTTCGTAAACTGGAATATCCATCTTCGCCTTTGCACCCATTATGGCGATAGATTTGATTAGACGTTCATTCGCTGCATCCTCCGCTGCAACTTCCTCTTCACGTTCAGCCTCGACTTCATCTTCTGAATCGCTGAAATCCCCCACACTAACTGTGCGTCTTTGCGCTGTCTCCATATCCTCGAGTCTTGCTCAGAGATCTCTCATCTCTCTCTCCATTTCTGGATTTCCTACCGGCCTGCCTCTTCTTCGCACCTCCCTATATTCTGGATCAGGTGACTGTCTTTCTCTTCTGGGCTGCATGGTGAATTCTCTCTCTCTCTCTCTGCTACAGAAAACAAAGAGTCTTCCTCAACTCTGATACCAAACCTTACACAGCCGCACTCCTCAGAGCACGTTCGCTCTCACAGGATCTTCTCCTTCTCACGGCCCGAAGAGCTTCAAGGTTCTTCTATTTCCTTATCGGGAAATCTGCACCCCCACAGATTATCTTATGTGCGCTCCCCCTTTTCCTTATTTATCGGAGGATCGGAACTCGTGGCTTCGCAAGTTCTCTGTTGATCACTGGGCTCTCAAATCCCCGAGACCTGATGGCTTTAGTCAACGCTGACTTTCTTTCACCTTATCGGGACCTTTGTCTTTATCGCAGTTTCGAAACTCGCGATATCAAACACTTCACTTTACCGACTTCTGACTCGCGATATACCGAAACTCTGACACACGTGTGAGTTGTCTCTGCGACTCCCCGTCACTTCTATCGGGATATCGGACTTCGCAGGATCGCGAATCCAGATGTCGATGGATCGACACTTCTCACCGCGAAACCCCGATAACTTACGCCACCTGTCTTCCACTCACTCCCGTGGTCCCACACTGCTACGTCACCATCGGGATATCGCGTTTTGCGATTCCGAGCGGCAAGAATTTCTTGTTCTTAGAAACCTCGATTCTCCGAACCCCGACTCTTTGGGATCTCCTCACACGTGTCCCAAACAATGGACGGTTCTGAGCTTGTCGGGATATCGCGGATCATGATATCGCAATTCTCGTTGCAATCTTTTGGAGCTTCAACTCGCGAATCCCCAATACACGATATTACGTGTAGATCTGACGGTCCCTATGACTCGGGATCGACGACTCTGCCCCTCCTGAGCTTCGAACCTCTTCCACACTTACACTGTAACCTCCTCGATTCTCCGTGAGATCCAACGGCCCACAAAACTTCGTGAAATCTCCTCCAATGATTTCGTCCACCCATTCTCCCTTTGCTGATTCTGCGAAATGAAGAAGTGTCTTCCCACGATAATCGTTCGCCCAAACGCCAACCTGCGACGCTTCTCCCAGACTTTCCACGGAAGCTTCCCTGCACTTATCCCTTAGTGAATTTGAAGGCCTATTCCTCCTGAGATTTTCCACGATTTCAGTCTTCAGAAAGAAACTTTGCAAGAACTCCTTGCAGCAAATCTTCAACAACGCTTAAGTGTTGAAGGCACTCGACTCTGCGCACTCCTGCAGCAACAGTCTTCCAATACTCTGCTCAGAATCACAACTCTGAGATTTAGCTTGGCCTGCGCACTCCTTGCACGGCACTGGGCCTAACTACACCTTCTGGGTGAATGAGAACAAAAATTATCTCTAATTGAACCCTTCTGTCAACGCACTCCTTGTGGACAAATTCGAGTGCACTCCTTGCAGGAATCCTCTGGCTCAATTTAGAGAAAAAATTGAAACTAATTCCTTGTTCCCTTCAGACTTCAATTCGCACATGAAATCACATACACAACATATAAAAGAAAATGTACAATAGGAAGCAAACATTCATGAGCATAACATTAATACACAGAGAAACAACACAAACCATGAATTTGAATCAAAGCTCTCTTCTATTAATTCAAATGTTTGTACATGGGTGTTCTTCATACACTTCTCTGCGTGCTCTCTTCTTCTGCTTCTGAATGCTAATCTTACAATGTACAAAGGAGGGTGTCTATATCTGTTTTCCCTCTTGGACTCTAGGCTATCAAATCTAGAGTTAAATTCCTATCTAATTGCATTAACTATATTAAATGACGACTATCTACCTAAGGACGAGAGCTTAAAGGCTCAAGGTCCATTACAATACATAAAGGCGCCTCCTCTTAAATGACTCATTTAAGATTTGCACAACAATCTCAAAGTGTTTTCAAAATTTTTGCTGGCTTGTGTAGCTGTCTTCCACTCCTGCGTTGGCTCGCTTGATGAGTCGGTGATGCTCCTGCATCAATAATTGCCACATACTCTACCTCTATAGCGGAAAAATGGTCATATGTTATAACTTGTGGTCATATCTTACAACTTGTTCTTCCAACTTACTGGTCCACCTAACAATACAAACACAAGTATCAACTTGTAGATCTCCTTCTATCTACATCCCTTTCCCAATCAAAATTCATATGTGGGTCTCCTAAAACATCATTATGATAGAAAATAGGATACTGAGAAGTACCTCACAAATACTTGAATATCCTCTTCAATGCAACTCAATATTCATGTCCAACATTAGCCATGAATGACTCAAGACTCCCACTTCCTTACACAATTGCACTAGCATAAGGAACACAAGCCATATCCTCCATCTTTGTGGATGTTGTAGGACATTGTTCAAGTGAAATATTAGTTCTCAAGAAAATCAAAACAGTCAATTGGCCTACAATCTACTAAGCTAAAAAATTGTAACAAAAAGTTTGCATAGTTAGTGTGACTCAACCAAAGATTTCTATTTCTTTTATCTCTCTTTTTTATCCGTTCTTAATAGCCCTCAAGGCATTCATATTCAATTGCATTAAAAGTTGAGACTTCAGATCATGAATCGCATCCTTACTATTAACAACATATGATTTATATATAGAGTGATAACAAGAAAAAAACCATCCCCATGTTCGTAATACACACATTGATTTGATTTGGATCTCAAAAATCTCAATCCCAACACAAAAGAATCAAACTTTTGGTATCACATCCTAGGATACTATGAGACCATATAAAGACTTTGGTAATTTGCAAATCAATGACTAATGATATTATTGAAGGAAGTAGTATATTTGTTGTCATTAAGAGCATGAGTGTTTTATTACAATTTATTTAGTTCATAAGTGTTTTTACTACACATTTCTTGCACACATAAATATGTATAAATTGCACCAATTCATAAATATGGATAAACCACAACATTTAGTTCAAGCATCAATGGGTAAATATGGATAAACCACATCATTTAGTTCAAATGAACAAAATGTAGCAATGTGTTCAACTTTTCCATGACAAGAAAATGCAACTTCTTGTTTTTTAAACAAAATGTCCATTAAACATTAAGAAAATCAAATATTATTTATAATATTGATTTTATATTTTAATTATTATGTTTGGATATAATCACTTCATTGATATGTTATATCATTTAAACAAATATATCAAAGTATCATTATAACAATGTAAATAATCCATATATTTAATCAGTAATGAAACATTTCATAATAGTGGATAATACAATAAAATAATAAATAAATAATTCATAGAACAATAAAAAAAAATCTAAAATATTGAGAATATCAATAAATAAGAATAATACAATAAAATAATAAATAAATAACTCATAGAACAATAAAAAAAATTCTAAAATAGTGAGAATATCAATTAATTACTCATTTTATTGATTTTATATTTTAATTATTGTGTTTGGATATAATCACTTCATTAATATATTATATCATCTAAACAAATATATCAAAATATCATTATAACAATGTAAATAATCTATATATTTAACCAACAATGAAACATTTCATGATAATAGATAATACACTAAAATAATAAATAAATAACTCATAGAAGAATAAAAAAAATTGTAAAATATTAAAAATATCAATAAATAATTATTAGATCACATTACAAACAAACATTCCAATATAAAATATATGAATGATTTTCGCATCCAAACATTCCAATATAAAATATATGAATAATTGTTATAGTTATTAGATCACATTCACATACAAACATTCTAATACATATATATCATTTTCACATCCAAACATTCCAATATAAATATATGAATGATTTTCGCATCCAAACATTCCAATATATATGAAAAAACTGAGTTGTTTGTTAGATGGATGCTCGCTGTAATTTTACTGTGGGGGATCGTGTTCATGGGCTGCTTAGATAAAATTCTATTTGGTCTATCATATTTCAGCATTGCGTCCACCATCGCGTAGCCCACTGGTGGCACTATGCGCGAATTCCAACTGTCAATGTCTGGTAATAACCCGTGATTCCTGCTCTATTTAACATTGTTTCTCATTCACCAACGATTCCTGCTCACACCCAGATTTTTATTCTCATCGATATATACATTGTTTCTGACTCACCAACGACAGTGGGGTGGGATTAGTCCATACAAATAAAATCTCACGAGGAATGAAAACCTACCCAGATATGTGCCATTGAATACGTGAGTTCCACTCTACCATCTCAAATACAGCAGATAATTCCTAAAACTTATGTAGCTTTGACAAAATAACAGGTCCTGATTGATCATTTTAATTAATTTTAACATATATGGTGCAATCATTTTAATTAATTTTAACATATATGGTGAATATGTTAACAGGTCTTGATTGATCATTTTAATTAATTTTAACATATATGGTGAATATGTTTGAAGATTAAGGAGAAACTAAATTAACATAATAGTAATAATAAACAACACAAAAATATAAAAAAAATACTTTAATCATTGCATTATTTAACATTTAAATGGTGACAACACATTACAAAGTTTGCTCTAGGTAAGTAAGAGTGTTCATGGGTAGTGTAACAACAAAACCATAAAGTATATATGGTTTTCCAATTCTAAATGATGAAAACCATTAACAATTCTATTGTTTACTTAGAATTCATTGCTTGGTAGTAATCTGCATTATTTCCTTCTATATCTTTGTATTTGTTTCTTGCTTTACATTTATTCCTCACAGCACCACTTGAATTTACTTGTGATTACTGACAACATTCTGCAAAGTGTCTACTTTCTCTAGTATCACTTTTCCATACTCTACCATGTCTAGTATCATTTTTCCATACTCTACCATGTCTCCATTGAAATGGTACTGGATATCTATATACTTTGTCTTTGGATGAAAGTTTGGGTTCTTAGCTAAACAAATGACACTTTTACTATCACATTGAAGTATAATATCTTTCTAATTAGCGTTACTTTTGAACACAATTTCATAAGCCAAATGACCTCCTTATAGGCATGAATAGCTGCCACATACTCTACCTCTCTACAGCTTGTTCATACATCTTACTTATCCACCAAACAATGGAAACATGTATCAACTTGTAGATCTCCCTCTATCTACATCCCTTGCCCAATCAAAATCCACATTTGGGTCCCCTAAAAAATCAATATGATAGAAAATAGAATATTGACAAGTACCTTCCAAATACTTGAATATCATCTTCATTGCAACTCAATATTCATGTCCAAACCATAGCATACATCAAACTACTAATAAGGAACATGAGCAATATCCTCCATCTTTGTGGGTGTTGTAGGACATTGCTCAATTGGAATCTTAGTTCTCATGAATATCAAAACACTCAATGGTCTGTAATCTACCATGTTAAAAAAATGTAGCACAAAGTTTACATAGTTACTATGGCTCAACCAAATCTTTCTATTTGTTCTATCTCTCATAATAGTCATTCTTAATAGCCCCAAGTCAATCCTAACACAACAAGAGAATCAAACTTTTGGTACCACATCCTAGAATACTATGAGACTTATAAAGACTTTTTTAATTTGCAAATAAATGACGGATGGTATATTTGTTGTCATTAAGAGCATGAGTGTTTTATTACCAGTGCATAAATATGTATAATCTGCACCAATGCATAAATATGGATAAACCTCATCATTTAATTCAAATGAAGAAATTATAGCAAAGTGTTGATTTTTTTCATGGTGGAAGTATGAAAATGCAACTTCTTGTTTTTTTAATAAAATGTTAATAGAAAATTTTAATATTATAATTATTGTATTTGAATATAATTATTTCACTAATATGTTGTATTATTTAAATAAATATAGCTAATGATCATTGTAACAATGTAAATAATTCATATATTTAATAAGAAATGTAAAATTTGATGAGAGTAGACAATAAAATAAGAAAGAAAAAATTCATGGTACAATATTGCAATATATTCAAGATGTCAATAAATAATTGTTGTAATATTCAAAATGTCAATAATAATTGTTATAGTAATTAATTGTCAATAAATAAATGTTATAGTAATTAATTGCTTATTGTTATCCCAATCAATCCCATTGGAATATCATCTTAATGAAGGGAAGATTCAATGGATCAATAGTGTGCGCAATCTACTTTCCTCATCATAGTTTCAAATACTCCGCACCAAACAGGCTATGCTACAGAGTTCTCCGAGTACATTGACACACTTAATGAAATGATTTATGATTGTGGAATAACACAGTGTTATTCTTAGCACATACACTCAGAAATAAGACAAAAACTCTGTCAATACACAAAAACTTGATATTAATGAATTTTGACGTTGTGCGTTAATACAAAATACAATGACAGAGATGAGCTTCAACTCTAATGATTTATTTTGTCAAATATTCAATTGTTGTTGGTTCTATCTACCTCTTTTCTTCTTCTCTAGGAATCGACTTCTCCTCTCAAGCATTCTACAGCCTCTTCGACTAACTAAACAACTCAAACTTATATAGACATTGACTAAGAATTCCTATAGAAGCTAAGACTGACTCAACAATAAAGACTTTCATTAATTTGAATGACACTTCAACCACTTAATAGAGTAGGTTTTGGCTCCATTTATAACTTTATGTTTGTCGACTCACTTTTGAGTAAATGTGCCACTTTGCACTTATAGATTGTCACACTGTCTGACTGACGTTTCGGCTAACTGACAAATTACTGAAAAAATGACTGACAGAAAAATCAATCAACGGAGACGTGAAGATCTCACCGACTTGTAATTACATTTTCCAACACTCCCCCTTAATTATAAGTTGGTGGGATTACAAAAGAAAATTACAACAAAAATTTTAATTTTCATTTCACTATCACTCATCTGTTACTGTGCGGACTCTGAGACTACTGCGGAAATGTTGAAATGAATCTCTTAATAAATCCTTTGTAAAAATGTCTGTGACCTGTTCTTTCGGCTTGCAAAATTCTAAACAGATCTCTTTTTTGTTTACCAATTCTCTAATGAAATGATACCTTGTATGAATGTGCTTGGTTTTCTTGTGAAACACATGATTCTTTGATAACATGATGGTTGAATTGTTGTCATAGAAAACTATAGTTGGTTCATTTTGTTCCTTAAACAAGTCTTTTAACATCCTTCTCATCCATACTACTTGACAAGATGCACTTGTAGTTGCGATGTATTATGCTTATGCTGAAGAAAGTGTCACTATGGGTTGCTTCCTTGATGCCCATGATACCATACATGTTCCAAAATAAAATGTGTACCCAGAGGTACTTTTCCTGTCATCAATGTTGCCTCCACAATCACTGTCAGTGTATCAAGTGAGTTTGAAATCTTCTGAAGTGGAGTACTTGATGCCAAAATATTTTGTTCCTTTCACATATCTCAATATTCTCTTTCCTTCCTTCCAACGTGATTCTTTTGGAGTTTCCATGAACCTTGAAATTATACTTACTTGATACATAATGTCTGGTCTTGTCATTTTTAGATACATAATATTGTCTACCAATCTTTTAAACAGTGTGGGATCCACCTTGGATCCTTTATCTTCCTTGCATAACTTCAATCATGTTATGACAGGTGTTGGTGCTTCTTTTGAATTCACCATATTAAATCTTTTCAATATTTCATGCGCATACTTGGACTATGCGACAGATATGCCAGTTTTAGACTGATGCACTTCTATTCCTAGAAAATATCTCATCAGCCCCAAATTCGTCATTTCAATTTAATCCTTCATTACTGTCTTGAAATATTCTATGCCAAAGTCACTATAATATACCATATATAAAAAGTATGAAGAACATAAATTAAATGTTATAAATGGCAGAATAACAACAATATAACGAGAACAATCACCACAATAACACTGAAATGATATAAGAATAACAACATAAATAACACTTTGATTCTGAGAGAAATGTTCATGGGCCTCTTCGAGGGGGAAAAATCTAGTCGAGAAGAGCTCCATTACAATAATATCCAAGCTAGGGTTCCCATACCCTCGACTCCTATTTATACTAAATATGTCTATCAAAAGAAGCATCTAGAGGAAGATCATTCTAGAAGCGGAAGATTATATTAGGTCTTCTTACATTCAACTTATTCTATTTTATTGCAAGGCCTTATTAATATTGGCGTTTATTACATCCAAATATATTGTTCTACCTATGTGCAGGTTAGGACCCTAACATGTCCTCCCCCTTAAAAACATCCTTGTCCTCAAGGCTTGAGATGTGTAAATTGTTGCAGAATGGTAGCTAGTTCCCAAGTGGCATCTGTTGGAGTTGTATCTTTCCACTAGACTAACACTTCCTTGATGGTTCTCTAACACAGGTGATGCTCATGGTGGTCCAAAATTGCTTGTGGTTGTAGCCAAATGGATCCTTCTTCATCTAAGTCGGGAAGGTTGGTTTGAATTTGGCACTTATTTCCAATAAACTTCTTTAAGCATAAAACATGACAAACAGGATGTAGCTTAGAATGACTGGGCAAAGCTAACTGATAGGCCAACTGCCCCACATGCTTGAGAATGGTATAAGGACCATAAAATTTGGGCGCTAGCTTCTGACAATGCTCGACCATGAGGGAATTTTGATTGTAAGGTTTTGGTCGAAGAAACTCCTGATCCCCTTCTGTAAATTGACGTTTAGAGTGATCATGATCTGCTTTTTTCTTCATGCAATTTTGTGTTATGAACAAATTCTCTTTGAGGGTACGGAGAATAGCCTCTCGGACTGTAATGGTTTGGTTAGCCTCCTGGACCTTCGAGACACCAGGTAAGTATGAGAGAACTGAAGGTGGATTTTGTCCATATACTTCTTCAAAAGGAGTCATGCATGTAGTTGTATGGTATGAAGTGTTGTACCACCATTCAGCTAAGGGTAACCATTGAGCCCACTAATTTTTCTTTTACGAGGAAAAACACCCCAAATATGTTTCCAAACACTTGTTGACAACTTTCGTTTGACCATTAGTCTGGGGATGATAAGTTTTGTTGAGATGCAATTGGGTGCCTTGTATCTTGAACAGTTCTTACCAAAAATTGTTGGTGATGTTGGGTTGCGATAAAAAACAATAGAATGCGGCATGCCATGAATCTTGAAGACTCGATCCATGAAAATTTGAGCCATCGTGGATGTTGTAAATGGGTGTTGAAGAGCACATAAATGGGCATACTTGGAAAGGAGATCAAGAACCACCATGATGACTGATTTATTTCTCGATTTGGGTAAGCCTGTAATAAAATCCATAGAGACACTAGTGCATATTGTAAAAATTTCGACGTTCTATTTGCGGCGTTATGGACAAAATTGTCCATATTGTCACAAAAGAGAGGAAATTAAAAAAAATAAAAATTCATCTTGCCCGATAACGTTGGTCTTTCCACGTTGACGTCTCTCTTGCCACGTTGACGTCTCTCTTGCCATGTTGTTGTCGCTCTTACCACTTTTTCCACCTAGTTGTCTCTATTGCCACGTTTATGACATAAACATCTCTCTTGCCACGTTTGTGAAGATTGTTGTCTCAATTGCGACGTTGTGGAAACTAGGTTTTCCCCCTCCAACGACCACCTTAGTATGTTGACCAAGTCAAAATACTAATGTTCACTTAGGTTTATATATCGTCGAAATTGCGACATGATAAAATCTATAAATATGTTGCATTTGACGGATGTTGCGACAAGTTTGCTATAATAATGACGCTTCAAAAAGGGTTTGCGGGTCTTCTCAGCGAACAAAAAAAGGTATTTGTTTCAGTATAAGTCTGTGGGGAAGAATGTCAGAAAACATTAGAGCTCGGAAAATAATTAAAGAGGGTCAAAAGGGTGATGGTAAATTTTATTGAGTGAGTCTATCCACCTCCAATTCCTTCTCCCTCAGAGCCCTGTAATACATCTCGCCAATCCTCAACAGGTAGTCCATGTTCGTCAACAACTGTTGGTAGTCGACCCTCATCATAGACACTCTCTCTCTAAGAGTATGAAAGTCATCCATGGAAAATCCCCCATCTGAACTACCATGTGCCAATGATGCCCTCCATCAATAATCTGCCACCAATGCATGTGTCATCAATCATAAATATAGAAATGGACATACCTCCACCAGATGCATGATGAATAACAAAAGTGGTGTAGGCACTTGTCCTCACTATCACCCATGTAATGGATGTCGACCACCCTACAAATGACCCAAGGCCAATCTTCAGGCAAACCCAACAACCAACTCGTTTCCCGCACCACCTTTCTCACGAATGGAAAACCTCCACTGTCAACAAATAAAACACAATACATCACATTGGCTTCATGTAGCCAACAACACAACGGGACTTGAAAAACAAAAAACACAAGAAATCACATCATACACAAATGATCTCAATGACTCAAAGCCAACCTATATATACTATATCCCGCAACCATATGAAGAGCCCACAACACAACTCATGTGTTACCAAGAATTTTCCCAAGGAATACAAATGCAAAGCCCTGCAAGGGAGCCACAACAATTGCCCAAACTCCACGACAAGTGGAGAAGAGTTATCTTTCAAAGTGCCTCCCAAGATGATTTTTCACTACACTTACCACCCATGTGCTACCGAGCGACATGATAACAAGCCAAGAACCGACCAACCCTACAAATGGCCCTAGGTCAATCTTCGAGTGGACCCGGTAGGCAACTCCTTTTTACCACCACATCACCCATGGTCCTCATTTCCTCTTCCATGTTATCTTGGTACTCCTAGGGATAAACCCTAAGACACTTGGATTGTGAGAAAAAAGACTAGGAAACATGTGGAAACACATGGATTATGATTCAATTAAAAAAATGAATATATAGAGGAAATTATATATAAAGTTATTGTAGTTTCATAGGGAAAACA